>VZTB01009026.1:5584-18488 GCA_013397245.1 Thryothorus ludovicianus | reverse complement strand
AATTTTAGCCATCTTGCAATGACCTCATGCTAATGTGAAGAAAAGGCATTGTACTATAAAAAGTGTGAAATGATGATTGTCTCCATTAGATGTATGCATAATGAATTTTCCAACATCTCTGCTAATACACTCAAGATGCATGTTTGGAAGAGGAGTAGGGAGAGGTATTTTGGTTTGATTTTCTCTGTTTTGTTCCCTCTCTTGGGAATCAGACCTATGGATTTTCTTTATTTTATACTAATTACCGTCAGATTAAAAAAATGCTTATATTTGCAATAATGTTTTCCAAAAAAAAATTCAGTTGCTAAAGCATGTATGTGTTGCACTTAAGACAAAATCATATGTTGAAATTTCAACAGTAAAGAAAATCAGGAAATTAATTGGATATAAAAAAGTTACTCTTCTTTTAAAAAGGCAAAAAAAAAAAATATCAGGTATTAAGCTTCCATTTAACAAACAAATGGAAGACAAAAGGATGACTGAAGACCTGAAAAATCTCGTAATCTACCTGGGAATGACATTAAGATAATTCTGAATATTACTGAATGTTCTTATGCAGGTTAAGTTGGCTGGCCCACTGCAGCTGCCCATGATTGCAGTACTCAGAAGGATGACTGAAGAACAACAGAGGTATTGAATGTTTTATTGTCTAATGAATGCCATAGATGAATGGATTGCATTTTTTTATTACTAAATGGACATAACAAAAAAATACGAATATTTAACTTGGAAAATGCTCTCCTTTGGGGAAAAACATCTGATCCAAAGGAAATAAAAGTATACTATTGCTTTTCTGCTTTTTCCTGGTCCTTATGTTCATTATGGAACAACGTGATTATGTGGTACAAAAAGAGTCAGAGAACTGTATTTCCCTATGCCAGGGGGAACTTCATTTCTCTAGTGAATGTTCATTTGACAGCACTATTGTGACAGCATTTCTTCTGGACTGCCTTTGTAACAGTTCATCACAAGCAGGTGATGGAGTTCACTTTCATGGTGTATGAGATAGGAAAGAGATTGCTGTACATTTCAGGAGTTGCTTTCAAAAGAGAAACTGCCTGTGCTTTCTTCAGTCCTTCATGTATTTTCACAGCAAGGTCTAATGCAGAATTCAGTGTGTGAGAGCTCTGTATGATTTAATAGAGTCCCAAATCCCAATACTGCTTCTAGAGAAGTCCGTTATTACCCTGAGACATGAAAAGGCTTTCCTTAAGGGGTAGTCTCAAATGGCTAGGGTAATTTTGGAAAGTGAGAATGAGACACACACCAGAGATCAAAATATTTATTTCCACTGAATTTTCTGTAAGAAATGACCACAATATAGATAGGTAAAAGCTACACTCTGAAAACATAAAGGAAGAAAATGCATCAGGGACCTTTTCTTCACTAAATAGACTGATCATCTTATGAGGATGCTTCCTCTCCTCTGCAATGATTACACTGATATCCCCAAACACCCTTTCACCTGGCAAGATTATTGTCATTTTGCGTTTATTAAAGAAATACAAACAGGTTTGAAAAATGTGCCAATTCAGACAAGTACTATCTCTCAAAGAAAATGTAAAGAAAATAATTACAGAGAATTATTGCAATAGAAAGGTTGCGGGATACTGTTAATAACTGTTTATGTAAACTAAATATAAAAACATCATTGCACTTCAGTATTAAAATTACAGTCAGTACGCATAGCTCTTATATGCTGTGCAGAAGGAAGCAATAAAGATCAAGGAAAAGAGAAGCACACATAATTTTGAATTTTCCAACTGAGGAACTCATGTCTTTGACTTTCAAATGTGATGAGCTTTGATAGGCTCTGCGCACTTCATCCCACCTGCAGTTTCTTGGATTCATGCCTTGATTTGTGTCAACTGATTCACTGACTTTTTATGAAGGTGTTCAAATATACAGTGCCTTAATTAACTACCCAAGATTTCTGTCTCATTATGTGAGGCAGAAAAGCCCACTAAGCTGTCATTGAACAGCAGTCATTACTTCAGAACTCCTGTACTTCTGTGCATGAGGGCGAGAATGGTGATTGATTTATCACTATTTTAATAGATACTTGACCCATGAGTCAATACAAATGTTTCACTCAGTGGTGGCAGAGGGCAAGTGATCCAATTATATGAACACAGTGGACTAATAAAGGAGCACTGTTTTTTCCTGATTTCCTGAGAGAGTTGTTAAAATCGTCCGTTGTTTGATATTTAGTAAAATTACTAGTTAAGAAAACTCGAACCTGAAATATTAAGGATAACATTAAAGAAATAAAAGTCCAAAGAACAACTAATATCTTAACATCACTCCACCATTTCTTAAGTCCTACCAAGATGAATTTTTTTAGTTTTTAGTAAGATGTTAAACTCATCAAAGAGCATTTTAAATTTTTTTTTTTCATTTTTCACGGCTGTTCAAAACACTAATCATGATTTAAAGATGTTATAGGTTAAGCCATGAAGCTTAAATAAGAACTTTGTCTTTTTACAGAACAGAATCAAAATCGAATTAAACTGAGGAGAAGTAAGTAACTGTCTGTATGAACAAGATGAACTCTCATGGACTAAGGTGAAGGTGACTGGCCTGTAATCTCCCAGATACTTCTGATTGCTGTCTTCAAGACAGGAAGAATTTGCTTTCTTCCAGTTCTGTTCTAGGTCCAGTAGTTCATCTCCTGCTCCTGGTTCCTTAATTGCCTGTGTGAAGAAGATGTTGGCAGTGCACTTCAGAAAGCTCCTAAATTATTTGTGCCCTGTTGTGTTGTCCTTTCCTCATACACTGGGCTGAGTCAAATCTCCTAGGAAGACAAGGGCCTATGAATGTGAAGTTGTCAGAAGAAGTCATAATTTGTTTTTCTTCATTAATATAGTATGTAGCAGGCACCTAACACAATATTTCCTTCTCACTTTTGGTCTGCACACTTATTTTGTTGACGCTTCACCCAAATAAAGAATGTCATAAATCCCGCTCTCCTACATGAAAGGCAGATCTCCCTTTTTACATTCACAATCTGTCCTTCATAAAGTCTGCTTCTGTTCATGGCAATAATCCAGCTGTTGAAGTCCCTAGTGTTTACATTGTGTCTCATTTTGTTTGCCAGTTTGATGAGTGCTTCTTCATTTGATTGTTGACTACTCTTTCCTTTCCTTCTTGTTAATAGATTAGTATTGTTTAGGTTGCCCAGCTTGGTAACAAACACACTTTTCCCCGTTTGGTCAGATGGATCACTTCTCTTCCAAGCAGTCCTCACAAAGGTCACTTGATTGTAAAAATTAAAACTTTATTGCCAACACCAAATGTGTAACCAGTTTTTGACTTCCCAAATTCTTTCATTTTTCCTCAAGCCTTTCCCATTCACCAGTGAGACCAGGTAGAAGCCACTGTGCACCAAGCCCTTCTCCTCTTTCCCTGAAGATGTGTGGTCACTAAGGAAGTCCTAAATCTCCCAGACATATCACTAGTGCCCTTATGGAGAAGAAACGTGGAATAACAATCTTACCAACTGTCAGGCTGAACAAACTTTGCCAGCCTGTCCATGATGCTCTGAACAAAATCCCTTAGCATGCAGTAAATGTCCCTTTTCTAACAGGCTGTTAGCTTTGCTGCCTGCTTCCACACAGCAGGATCCCACCATCATTCTTTGTCTCATCCTGCCAGTGCTGCCGCAGGTCTGAGGCACAGACAAATCTAAGTCTATGTAGGGAAGAAGTCCTGCTTTTGTTTGTGCTGGGTCCCCAAATCTCTGCAGGTCATAAGATGCATTTGGAGAAGGAACAACCATTCTGGCGTCAGAGTTCACAAGATCACATGGTTTATCAGCCTGGTTGTCTCCATTTCCCAGTCTAACAAGTGTAGATGCTGTCTCTGCTTCCTCAGTGCAACTTGGAAGAGCAGTGTCAGCTTCTGTTGTGTAGTCCCTGGAAAGATGTGGCCTGCTGACTTCCTCCTACAGCTTCATTACTCCTGTTGCAGTGCATGCTTCCTGCCAGTTCAGACTGCTGCTTGTGGCCCCAGAGAGAGACCCCAGATGCCACTGCAGCCCCTGACCTGCAGAACTTCATTCTCCTATGGGAGCTCCTCCTGGGTATAGACCTCTCAACTGCCTGGGAACACTGCTGGGTGCCCCACAGTGTGTCCACTGTTACTGAAACTAACTCTCAATATACTGTCTGCCTCTAGTTCTGCACAAAATGCTGGCTTTGAGGACTGACTGTTAGCTGAAGCATTAAACAGTGTAAGCTACAATAAAATTCACTGTTATGAAGCTTATGATGCTGACTTTTCAAAGCTTTCAAAAATAAATTTTACAAATTTCTGATGTGATTAGAAAGATATTTGGTTTCAGGAATAAATAATTGGTTATAGAAATCACATCTTTATTTTCTCCTTGATTCATGGAAGGACACCCTTGCATAGTATTATGTTAATCTCTGCATTCCTCTGCTATGTTAGAAAATGCACTTTATTTGGCCTTCTACAATTTTGAAAATACATAGTAACCGAAAGTAGAAAACTAAATTAGTAACTGAGCATGTTTCAATTCTAGAACAACACAGGCATCAAAGGTATTTATAAACATTCTCTTTGTATATTCAGACCTATAAAAGAAGAAGACAGGAAAAAAGACGGCCTAGTAAATGCAGTTTGAGGAAAATCAGAAGACAGAAATGAATTCTTAGTCACTGCAATGATTCATGCAGTCAGGACAACAAAAATCTTACAATGAATACAGTCAGTTCCTGCCCACAGGGATATGTTGCTGTAATGAAATTTTAGCCAATCAAGAGATCCATAAGATTCTCAGAAAGAAACTGTACAAAACTAGGAGTTGAATTAAATTTTGGATAGCTATATAACTGTAAAGGGGAGAACATTCAAATAGTAAATTACTTTTGAAGAAAGAAGTTGAAATAATCATTATGAATTAATACAAATGTATT
Source organism: Thryothorus ludovicianus (assembly GCA_013397245.1). Classification (NCBI taxonomy): domain Eukaryota; kingdom Metazoa; phylum Chordata; class Aves; order Passeriformes; family Certhiidae; genus Thryothorus; species Thryothorus ludovicianus. The sequence goes on along the minus strand of VZTB01009026.1, from coordinate 13,551 downwards.
TGTAACAAAAAGCAGATTTTCAGTTAGTTACGTATACTGTCAGGGACATTCATCAACAGTTGCTCTGTGATCCCCTGTGCCTTATAGTAAGCAGCTATCATCAACACATCCTTGCTGTTTTCTGCAAATTCTGTTTTTCTATAAAAATATATTATTGTTGTGTCAAAGAAATTCAGTTACATTTAAAAAACAAAAAAACAAAAAAACATTACATTAATCTGGAGTGAATAAAGAATATTTCACAATTTGGCAACATTTTGCCTAAATAGCTTCAGAGGATGAAACAGTTTCTCGAATACTTGAGATATTACTCAGCCTTTAGGAAATACTCACTTGCAATGAAAAAAACATTGATGCAAATGATTCGACATGCAAATAATAAGAATGCATATTAAATCTGCCTATAGCAGCATTACTTTAGGCTGCTATTTCTTTGGAATATAATGCACATTTTTTTGAAAGCCAGAAACCTAGAAGCTTCCAGAGGCAGAGTCATGTTTGTCAGAAGCAATTTGACTCTTCTTTTTCTGTATTTCATTTCCATTTTAAAAGCTAGAATGAAACTTGCCTTCTATGTAGAATGGAGTATATTGAAGAGTAAAAAAGACAGTTCTTTCAGGTTTTTTAATGAAAAGTGCTGAGAAAAAACCCCCCCACAAATGTGCAGAACAATTAGCTGTAAATCAAAAATGTGACCAGATTGTGCTAGAAGAACAGATGATGTAACTGGCTTTTAATTTCTGGGCTCTTAGACTTTGTATCCTAAATCATGACTATAGATGAGTTATTTAGTCAGATTCAAGCATTCATCTGCTTTGCCCAAAGTTCATCTGGAGCTATTTAAACCTAAGCACTGAGATGAGGTAAGAGAGTCTGACATTAATAATCCCATGCAATTATTTATGTGACACAAGATAGCCCTTGATATACTGGTCTTAATTTGGAAATTAGTCAGTCATCCAATTGTTTTAAAAAGTTTAGTCATGGCTATGTAACTTCTATGTTCTGAGCACTGTGATATTGCCAGTTTAAAGATACAAATCCACCTACAAAGCCTTAAGTCTTCTGTTAAAGAAATGGGTAAAGGCAATAGAATACATCTGATACCAATACACTGAATTCTGTTTAAATTCTAAAATGTTACTAAAATATAGCCATTCTGGAGGTTTTTTATGTATTGTTTACCTTAATTTACACTAGGTTTACTCCATATCAAATAGGAGCATGCTGAAAGTTTTCAGAATGCCTGCTATTAGAATTTTATTATTACTGTCAAGTAACACTCTTTTAAGCCAGCATTTACTGAGTTCTGTATGATACTGAATGCATATACTTATTTTCACTACAGCTTTATTGACACGTTCATTACTGAGGGTATCTGGGACTTGTTTTTTCTGATCTCAGCATTTAAAACCCTTGTTAAGGCCTCCCTATTGAGAAATGATTGTAGCAACTGAGATAAAATGTGAAGATACTATCTTGGAAATATTCCATTGCATTTGCAGATTCTGCATTTTGGGGTTTCTTTTTTGTTGAGATTTGCAACTGAAAAACAGTTTATAGTCTATTCCAGAGCCTGTAAATCACATTAACATTCAGGGAAAATATCTTCTTTTTCAAATCTAGAAAACAGCACTTTTGAACTGATTACTTAATTACTTCATCCACCCCCAAATGAAGATATTACTCTTCAGTACAGCTGGTCAGAAAATGCAATGTAACCAGCCCTTCCTATGAAACTCGAAGAGCTGTATTTTCACTGAATATCTCCCTTGCATATCAATGAAGTAAAATTTTGTGCTGTGTGTACAATAAACATACTACAAGAAATAACGTATTTATATGCATGACACTTTCTGTGAATATTTTTTAAAATTCATTGGGAAAACTTGATCAAAAATGGCATTATTAGAAAAATTTGCCTTTATATTTAAACTTATATTCCATGAGAAATAAACTTTGAAAAATGTATCTCAGCTATAGCAAAGTACCCCTGTTTAAATTAAAGATCGGGGTCAAAGGGATTGAACCTTATACAGAGAAAGACACAGCTAAAAAAACAGGCTGGAGAGGGGAACAAACCCTGTGAGGAATGCCTGAGGGAGCTGGGGGTGTTCAGCCTGGAGAAAAGGAGACTCAGGAGTGACCTGGTCACTCTCTACAACTCCCTGAAGGGTGGCTGTGGTCAGGCGGGGGTTGGTCTCTTTCTCCAGGCAGCAACTGACAGAATGAGAGGACACAGTCTTAAGTTGTGCCAAGGGAAATACAGGTTGGATATTAGGAAAAAGTTTTTTACATAATCAAGTATTGGAATAGTCTGCCCAGGGAGGTGGTGGAGTCACCATCCCTGGATCCGTTTGGAAAAAGCCTGGATGTGGCACTCTGTGTCATGGTTTAGTCGATGTATTAGGGTATGAGTTGGACTTGATGACCTTGAAAGTCTCTTCCAACCTAGCGAATCTGTGATTCTGTTGTTCTGTGAAACTGATTCAATGAAGCAAAACACTCCTGTTTTGCAAGGAAACAAAATCCTTTCCTGGCTCATCCTGAGCCACTTCTGAGAAAGCAAAGTTCTTTATTCTGATACGGCAAAGCAAAATACTAGGTATCATGTTCCCTTTGAGAGGTTTTTGACTTCTGTGTAGGCCACCTGTCTTTAATAATGGTGTAAATATGTCAAGGTTAAGCTCCTCTGAAATGCACCATCTGAAGACTCTAAGTAAATGCCAAAACAACAAATGCAGGCAAAGTGCTGCATCAAGTAGGTAAACAAATACCAGCTGAACACTAAGGTTAATGCAGTAGCCTAACAGGAAACAAATATGTGAAAGCTTGGTTAAAGATTTATTATTATCCATCAGAGCAGACTGTTACTAATTATGTACACATTGGTAAAGTGGCTGTTATTCCTTTGACAGCACCTTCCTGTAAATTAAATATAGAAAGCACATACAAAACTAAAGATGTAAAAAAACAGAGTAGAATTGTTTATGTGATTTATCATAATTCACTCATTGACTGCAAAGGGAGGAGCAATGATAACAAGTACCATACTTTCTTAGACTGCTTAACAACCTTTTACTAACATGGTCCTCAGGCTTGTTGTCTTAGTAATACCTTGAAGGAACATCTTGCAGACAGCAAATTCTGGAAAATGCAACAATGTTGAATATATTCTTTTTTCAATAGTATTAAAAAAAACCTACAAAACAGCCAAATAATTGGAATCAAACTTACAGGTAAGTAGAATAAGAATTAATTAGTTCCTACACCAACACTGATAAGATCTGAGGCAATATTTTATTTTTAAGAGTACAAAAGACATAATTCTGACAAGAATAAAACTTTCTTCAAACTATTCTTTTAAAAATACGCTAAAGCAAATAAAACAAAAGGGTTTGCTTATAGCTATTGACCTCAGTGGGCCTCAGAAATTTTGAATGTAAAGTTATTGCTTTAGACAGTGTCATTGGGCCAATTTTAAAATCTATTTTTTTAAAATTGCCTTAAATTTTGTAATTTTTATTATATTTGCTTTGGATCCAATGCTTCATTCTGTAAATCTACAGTCCTCACTATTTTAACAAAAAAACCCAATTGAAACCAAACCAAAACATAAAACCCAACATTATTTCAGTTATTCCTGCTAAGCCTAAAGAGTAGTATTTCATATAGACAAATCATATATATTTGTCAAATGATCACTGTTTCCTAGGGATTTTTTTTAGAACTGGATAACTATGTTAACCATGCAGCTAATTGTGACTCAGTTTTCACAAATTAAAAATTAAAACTCAGCAATATTTTCTTGTTGAAAAGTCAAGAGATTAAAGATGATCTAGGATTACTGTTCAAAGGCAACTGCTAGTATTATAATCTAGTCTTTATTCAGGTATTGATTCATGAAAGCCTTATAGAAAGAAGAATACGTGTTCCTGTTGTACTGAAAATGGGTATTCTCAGACAACCAAATGATTTTCTGGTCCTTCAGTAATTTAACCACTAATGGATTACTCTTGTAAAGAATTAAAGATTAGGACTTTAGTTTGAAAAGTAATGAAATCCTATAAATGTATTAGAAAGTGCCTGTAGAAATTTTGATACAAGTATAAGACTGCTACTTTATTACTGCAACTACCACTGCTTTTTTTTAGAGATATGAGTTTTGTTTTGAACGTCAAAAAGCAGCAGGTAATGGAACACCAGAAATCTGATAATGCCAAACAAATGAACAGCATTTGCTACATTGAAGAATAACAAATGATACACCTACAGCTTATCATGGGAAAAGACTTCTTGGTTCTCTGAAGTATGCCTTTGGGGCAATAGAAAACCTCCCTCTGACATCTCCTATTTATAGAAAATATCTCATTTCAACAAAAAAATTAACAAAATGTTTTGTACATATTGGACATGACTGTCTCCATGTAGCAGATTTACAAATGTATCTAATCATGATGCTGTATTATTTTGGACAACAATGTACCTTGGTTTTGGAGATTGCTAAAAATATATTTCCTTTTGAAAGAAAACTAAAGCATTAGGAAAAACGGTGTGGCCATAGCTGAGCAACTCATGTGAGCTACTTTACTTGTTACACAAATGGTAGAAATTTATAAAAAAAAGGGTCCTCAGCCCTCTTTTATTTCATGTAGTAGAAGTGCAGGACTTATTTGATCACTTTCTGGAAAGAAGAAAAAAAGAAGAGGAAGAGAAAAAACGGAGGGAGGCTAACAGAGTTAGGAAGGAAGTGAGAAAAGATCAGAAAACTTATTCTAATACATATACCTTAAGGTAATTAATTAAATTGATTCAGATTTAAGTCATATTATCAATAACAATGAACATTATAGAAAAACATATACTTATAACTGATAAACTGAAAATATAAATGTATCATTCAGAATATTAGATTTTCAATCTGACCAGGCATCTTTTTTTTTTTTTTTTTTTTTTTTTCCTTCTCTTGGTTTTATCTACTTCTTGTTTTCCTCTCTCCTGTATTTCTAAAGAGAAAACAGATATATTCTCAGTTTTCAGGTTTTTTTTCATAATACCACCTTCACTCTTACCGAAGCTGTTATTTTCTTCTTCTTTTCTTCCTGAACAAAGCTCCTATTTTCCTATTCCATACATGTAGTGTACACCATTGAAAGAAACATTTCAGGTCACTGAATAACAGAGTCCTGTTATTACTGTCAGTTGAATTACATAAAACCTCTCATAAAAAAATCATGGTTTTTTACAATCCATTAGATTATTATTTCTAGAGAATGCTATTCTTAAACCCCTGATGAGAAGAAACCATCACATTTTCCAGCTTATACATTCTCTGTGGAAGATTCATTCTATATATTTGAACACTAGCAACGTTTATATTTCTGCTAATTAGAACATTTCTATGGACTCCCTCAAAGCTAATATTTACATTTTTTTGAGTTTCTGTCTGTTACTTTCTGTCTGTTACTAAACACTTTTCTTGCATCTTTTAAATTAACTTCTCAACAGCTCTTTCTCCAAGACTACGGACTACAGCTTTCTCGAGAGTTCTAACTGAATTTCCTATCAGAACAAACACAATATCTCCTCTAATCCTTCCAGTCAAATTTCTATGTCCTTTAGCTGCAACAATCATGTTGTGATATTTATCTAATAAGATAAGAATGTATTTTTATTTTCTATCATTTCTATTTGATAGGACTCTAAAAAGATAATTCCTGCATATTTCTTCCTCATAGCTTTTACATCAAATTATTGTTAGGCTGCCTTTTTCTTTTTTTTCAATGAGATCATGAATCTACACTATAAATAATATAGAACACCAAAAGATGCCAATCAAGAATTTTGTGCAATGCATATAAATTTAAGTGTTTAACCTTGACATAATGAATCCGTTTGTTGGAGTTGTTAGTCTTGAACTCTAGCAGGGTTTAAGTTGCTAGGCTTAAACTCTAACAGAGGCTTCTCAAGAATGTATTAATATTGTTATTTTTTTCCTAAAAAATCAAAGGAATTTATTTTGCTAAAGCTTCAGTGTTAAAAAAATCTACCCCTCTCTGCTGTCTCAATATCCAGACAACAGAAAAAAAATCCACAAAACACAGGCACATGTATACAGCCTGAGGCAAAGACACATAATGGGAAAACCAAAAATCTATCACAAGGTTAAATCCTGGAGAGCAATTGATTAGAAACATAGCACAGTAATACAAGTATAACAAGAGACATCAAGTTATTTTAGTATTACTCAGAAGTGCTCACTCACATATGGCATCAGACTTCACCTAAAGTTCCCCAAAATAAGTTATATTCAAGCTGCAAAGAAGATACTTCCTAGTCTGATACTTCAGTTTTACTTAGACAGAATGTCTAAGTAAAAAAAAAAACGAAAAGATTTTACACTTTCTTTAATTTGTTGCTGACAATTTAAAAATGAACTAACAAGGGCTTGACTTTATACTTGGAGGAATTCATACCTGTTAAACCAATGAGAACTTCATATTGGTTTGACAAAGACTAAACTAGTGATCAAAGCATGATGAGAAATGGAAGCATCAACAGCACTGTGGAAGTACAAGGAACATTACATTTCTGTGGGATGTGGGGATCACAGTGCTGTCTTGGGAGGTTTTTGGTCCTGTGGCGCTTATACCTGAGATGTAGAGAAAATGTTGATGACCAGTAAACCGCTGCAGGGTTAGCTCTTTCTGATTATCTGCATGGACACCAGCAATACTCTTGGGTTACCTTTCTTGTTGTGGGAGGCTGTAGATCTCTGAAGGTGACTTTAAGGAATATCACACACAGGCACAGATGATATTATAGTTTTTTCAGTGAAGTGAAGCTACCTCAAGCGCACACATGCAAATGAATATGAACTGAGAAACAAGAGGGATTAGAAATCTGTGCACACCTATGCACTTCTATGAATTTCCTCAGAATAAAGAAATATGGTAAAGGTAACTCAGGTGGCTAGAGTGTGGTGATGAGTGAAACAGGGCTTTCTAGTGGGGATAGACAGAGAAAATGAAGAAGGAGGGACCTTGCACAGGGAAACAGTTAATGCTGAGAATGGTTAGTGGGTCCATCAAGTACTCATCAGGAACATCAGAGCACAAACGACCATGACAGATGCTTTAATGTGTGTCTGCTACAGGACACCAAATCCGTAAGGCACTGAATTAGTGAGACATCTGAGGGAAGCTTAGCAAAACCATGTGCCTTTGTATCATAGCTACCCTAATATCTATGAGAAGGGAAATGAGATAGAAGCAAGTAATATGGATGATTCTGAGCTGACTAGACAAGTCGAATTTCTTTGACATGTTGTCTATTACCCCATTAGTCCACAAGATCCTTCAGTTCCTTCCTAAGCTAGTGTTGTAGGTACACCACTGCCTTCTCCATCTTTGTCTCCTGGGCCATGAATCCACACTTTAGAAGTGTTTCTAGCCCTGTCTCTATCTCTTACTTTCTGCTGAAGTCTCTGAGTAGCCCTTGACCTGGTCAATCCCTTGACAGACTGTCAAGGAGCTCATTGTCATTACTACCCTGTTCAGCTCACCCTGTGAGAGTCAGGGTTGTGGCCCAAAGATGGGCCCTGTTGCCTTGGGCCCATATCCAGCTACTAGTTTATAATCTTCTGAGGGCAGTCCTCCATTTACAATGTGCTGATGGCTTCAGTCATTCATGAACAAAGTAGATGTGGCTAAAAAGATCAAAAACTGAATTTAATATACTAAGCCAGATAAAGCAGTTAGCATGCATACAAGTAGCCTGGGAAGACAGGGTTTGTGCAGCCTAGGGAAGAGAAGACTTTTGGGGGAGATCTTATTGCTATTCACAAATGCCAGTCGAGAAGGTGTGGAGGATGGGATCAATCTCTTCTCCAGCACATAGATAGAATTAGTAAACAGAAGTTGCAACACAGGATGCTTTGGCCATACATTTGAGAAAAAAAAAATCCC
>VZTB01009013.1:1286-12716 GCA_013397245.1 Thryothorus ludovicianus | reverse complement strand
CCTCATCCCTGTCATCAATAAAGATATTGAACAGAGCTGGCCCCAGCAGAGATCCCTGAGGGACACCCCTGGTGGCTGTCCCCAGCTGGATGCAGCACCATTCACCAGCACTCTCTAGGCCCGGCCATCAGCCAGTTCCTAGCCCAGCACAGAGTGCTCCTGTCCAAGCCATGGGCTGCAGCTTTTCCAGGAGTGTGCTGTGGGAGACAGTGCCAAAGGCATTGCTGGAGTCCAAACAGACAACACCCACAGCCTTTCCTGCATCCACCAGGCTGGTCACCTGGTCATAAAAGGAGACCAGGTTGGTCAAACATGACCCACCCCTCCTAAACCCATGCTGGCTGGGTCTGATACCCTGGCCATCCTGTAAGTGCTGTGTGATGACACTCAGTATTAACTATTCCATCACCTTAATGGGTACTGAGGTCAGGATAACTGGGCCTGTAATTACCAGGATCACCTTCCCACTTTTTTGTGAATTACTGCTAATATGCTTTGAAGGTGCAAAGTTTTAAACATGATTTTTGCTGTAACAAGCAGTGATGTTTTTGTGTGCATGTAGGCTGCTTGAAAATCTGACTGACAGTATTTAAATGCTAATAATTTACAGAGAACAGTAAACTAGATTGAAACTGCTTTAAAATAAAAGGACACACATCATCAAACTACAATGGTTTGTGAGATTTGGGCTGACCACAGATAACATCTAGAGGGATTTGTTTCTGTAAAATGTCTGCTTATATGTTTGATTTGCAATTTTAACAATTAATTCAGAATTTTCCTATGAGTTACTGCAAATATTTCTGAGTGAAGGAACCAGATTATTCTTTAGAAATAATTCAGTCAGCAATTATACAGCAATGAATAACATACTTATGTATGAAATATCTAATATGAAATTACATATGTAATATACTTACATATGAAAATAAAAATGAATATCAGAAAGGAAAGAGATAAGAAACCAATAGCTTTCAGAAGATGTCACTTTTAGATTTTGTTATCTATTTATTTTAGGGTTTAAGTCAAAAGGAGATGAAGGAAGATGAAATATAGAGACAAGAATGTTTCCTCTTATTTTCTGTTCTAGAAAAACCATACCTTTTTGCTACAATTACTACGTATTTCATTCTAACATATTTAGGTGAAGACAACATAATTTTTGTGACTGCTTCTACACTGAGAGGAAATAAACTAACAACTCTTCATGTTTAAAAATTTACTTCTGAATTTCAAAAAAATACATTATAGAAAAATCACAGAAGAGAATATACAAAATATAATACCTAATAAAAACCAGAGATTTTCAGAGATAAGGGAAGATATCACTGCCTTTCGTAATAAATGTGGCTGTGTCAGCAAACACTAAAAGAGTTCTAAATGAGTAAGTTTTGCTATTTGTATCAGTTTTGACATTTTTAAGTCTCATGCAAGCAATTAAGGTAAGAGATAATGCTTATTTAATGAGTAGCTAAAATTTTATGATAGATTTTTTCACTAAGTCCTCTTCTTCAGTATCCACAAATCAGATAAATAACACTGGCAGCATAGAAAAGACTCTTTCTTACTCATAATGATAAAATATCAGTCTTTAGTACTAGGACAAGTACTTACAGACAGAACAATGCTCACTGCAGTAAAGAAAAACTTCACTACTGTCAGGAGCATACCACAGGTATTATGCTCATTTTGCAAACTTTTGTAAATTAAATTCATCAGTTTTACGTTGTCTGGAACAGTCTTCAGCTGCATGAAGTTGTGCTTAAACTCGTTTAGACAAAATCTTTTCTCCTGATCTACCTATCTCTGCTTTGTTTTAGTAGGAGGTTTTGGTTTGTTGAGTTTTTTTTTATGGCTTTTGGTTCTTTGATTGCTTTGGGATTTTTCTCTTTTTGTACGTGTATATGGGAGGGTTTAGTTTTTTGTTTTGGTCTTTTTGGTGTAAAAACCTTAATTTTAAGTAGAGTTTAATAACAAATATATAAAGTCTGTATGTAACATCTGTGGGGTCTTCATAATGATTTGGTCAAGAAGGCTTGCTGGCATGAAAACAGAGGCTTTGGAAATCGGGTGTAGAATGGACTGTAGAGGTGCAAAGAGAGTAAAATGAGAAGAAAAGTGGTTTGGAGACTCTACAGTTATAAAGAACTTACCAAGTTTTGGATCAACAGAACTTGATTCTTATGGGGCACTTTAAGAACCCAGACATCTGTGGGAAGAAGGTTACAATAGCTTACATGCAATCCAGCAAGTTCATGGAATGGGTAGAAGACTGTTTCCTCATACAAATGTTAGATGTATTAAAAAGGAATGAGGCACAGCTGGACTTGTTGCTCACAAACTGAAAGTACTGGCTGTGCAATTATCTTGGTTAGTCATAGCCTTAGCTGCAATGATCCCAATATTGTGAAACTTGAGAGTAAGTGGAGCACACAAGACTGGTACTAAGACAAAGATTTTAGGAAAGCAAACTTCAACATGCTCAGAACACAACTAGAAGTATTCTATGGAAGCTTCCCTGGAGGAAAAAGGAGATGATGAATGCTGAGGGTTTTTCAAGAAGGCACTTCCGGGAGCAAAAACCAGCTAATCTCCTTTAAAGATAAGGAAAATAAGCAGAGCAAGAGATCCTCTTGGCTTAACTACAAGCTTTTGAGTCTGATCAGAACCAAAACAGAAGGATACAAAAAATGTCAAATCAAAACAGGTGAAGACCCTTTGAGAAACACAAGAGCATTTCCAGGGTGTGCAGAGGTACAGTTACAAAAGCAAAAGCTTGGCTAAAACTGGTATTGACCAGATATGTAAAAAAACTACAAGAAACTGCTCAATGAAAAGCAGAAACAGAAGGAAAATACCGTCTTTCTGTTAAATCAGTCACCAAAAATGCTGAAAAAGGAGACATTCTCAATGCTTCATTCACCTCTATCTGCACCAGCATTGATAGATGTTGGGGTTTATTTTCTGTTGTGAGATAGGATTAAAAAGAAAGAAAACAAAGCAGATTCAAACTTGAAAATATACAAAGAAAACTTTATTAACAGAACTAAAGGGGAAAATAATAATAATAATAATAAGACAATCAGAATAAATTTTTAAGCAACTTTTTTTCTTTTTTCACTGACAATGCAAAGATAAAGCCCATGACTTTCAGTCAGTTTGCTACCTTTAAAATAATCTTATCTTCAATTCACTTGGGAAGAAGAGTTTTTCTTGTTATGCTATGTAGACNTCATTTCTTCATTTCTCTTGAAGTTTCTCATTAAATCACAGCAATATCTATCTGTTTCAGCTACTAATATTTTAACTCACAGTTGTACTAAAATTGCTACTTTGCCCTCGATATATTTCTATAAGTCACAAAGAATATAAACAAAGTCTGATATATCAAATATATATCTTTACCATAGCTTTACAAAAGAATTTAAATTCAAAGCCTTCTCTTCAATCCCTTCATTTATAGTCAAACTTCTTCTTTATTGATCTCAAGGGTTAAGTTTTATCATCAATTGAAATAATTTTTATAGAGTCTTACAATGTCAAAAGGTTAATCTGATCTGAATTCTGTATTGAGCATGTACCTTGCCATACTCCTCTGCTGCCACGTGGTCTCTGTTAGCTTCATATTGGCCTGGTTCTACTGAAGTGTTGAGACTAAGGGAAAAAAAGAACCTGCAGCCGATGTTTTTGTCCTTTCACGTGCAGTAAAGTTGATTCAAGGTAGATGAGCAGATGAAGTTCATTGTGAGCCATGCTGGGGTGGCTGTGGCTGCCCGGCACCATCCTGGCTGCTGCCATCCCCGGCCACGTGGCCGCTCCCTGTCTCGGGGCTGCACCTGGCCTCGGAGCCCCTCCTGGCCTCGGAGCCCCTCCTGGCCTCGGGGCCTGGCAGGCTCCCGGGTGAGAGGCTCAGCAGCCCCCTCACCACCCCTCCAGGAACAGGAAAATCTCATCTGGGCCAGAGAGATCAGATCAGCCCAAGCCCGGCCATGTTGGGCTGAGAGACTGGCCCAGACCCCACTCAGCCTGGGCCTGCCGCCTCTTCCCAAGGATAGAAATGAAGTGAGTCACCCTCACCTTTTTTTGTCTTAAGAATGTGTTTTTTACAAAAGTGCAACAATCAGTCATCGGCTTTATTGAAACAATGCCAACCTATGACACTAGACCCCTGCAGCAAAGGTCCAGGTTGAAATAAACACAAATCCACCTTCACTGAAGGAAGAGTTGGTGAGTGAATTTTACAGCAACTTCACCCAATACAAACTCATAGTCCCTGACAACATCCAACCAGGAAAATTTTAGGAGTGACTAGAAAGAAGTTGGAGACTCCCTTTTAAGAAGAACTCATTTGGAAAAGATGAGGGGTAATCAGATATGAGTTACTTCCAGGAACAACCTGATTATACGCAAGAAGAAAGATTTTTCAAAACAATCTGAGTTCTGAATAATTTCTCCAGGGAAGTGGTAGATTCCACAGTGTTAGACACTTAAAATTCATATGGACAGGATGCTACTTGATCTTGTGTAGATCATGCTTTTGACAAGAAAGTTTGGACCAGATAATCTTTCAGGTGTCTTTATAATCTGGTGGTTTATAATTCTATGATTATTATGGAGACATAATACACCTAATAATACACCTCTTGTTTATTCTTTACAGCAGAATATAACAGAATAGAATATTTTAGTTGGAAGGGATCTACAAACATGTACTCCAACTTCTCAGACACTTCAAGTTCGACCAAAAGTTGAAGCTGTTGCTAAGGGCATTGCCCAAACGCCTCTTAAATACTGGCAACAACATCAAACACCTCTCTGGGAAAACTTTCCAGGCTTAGACCACTCTCTAGGAAAAAAAATTGCTTCCTAATGTCCAGTCTTAAGTTCCCCTGTCATAGTTTGAACCATCCCCTCTGGTCTTATTGCTGGATCCCAGAGAAAAGAGTCAGAGCCTTCATCTACACTTATCCTCAGGAATCTGCAGAGAGAAATTAAGTCACCTCTCAGCCTCTTTTCCTCCAAACTGGACAAGCCCAAAGTCCTTAGCCATTTTTCACAGGACATGTTTTCCAACTTTTTCATGAGCTTTGTTGCCATCTTCTGAAAATATTTAGAAATCTTACAATCCTTTTAAACTCTGGGACCCAGAGCTGCTCCAACCTATCCAGATCCCTTTGCAAGGGTACTTGTTGCTCAAGAGTCACCAGCACATCTCAGTTGGATGTCATAAAAACACTTACTGTCTTTCCTTTTGCTTAATAATAAGGTCTGGACCAGAAATAGTATTTATTTTGGACCAGAAATAGTATTTTATTTTCAATAATAATATTTTACTTTCCATAATTCAATTATACTTATAATAATATTTTACTTTCTGATTACTCTTAATAAGATTTTGACACCTTAGCATACAGGCAAGTAGACTACATAATCACGTGTAGGAGCTGTGTGATATTGGGATATCCTCCAGGCAGATTAAAAACTTCTAAGAAGTTTTTTTTATAGAGAATATGTACAAAGATACTTCCAAAGGCAAATCATCTTGCAAAATGTGGCAATCTTTGCTAGAAATTGAAGTGAACTACAGTCTTGTGCAATTACTCTGATTTCTAGTGACAGAAGCAATAGTTTATCTTGAGTAAAAGCTGCATACTTTTAAAAAATAATGGCCATAACAAGATATTTTTTTCAAGCTTCACCTAAGACATGACTGAACAGTTTTAGCTGTTTTAATGTTCACCTCAAGGCAAATAACTTTGCATGAAAAGAGTCGACTTGAATGTCTACACAAAGCTCTACTGAGGTCAACTTAGCATGAACAGATAATATCTGCCTAAATTCATATCACACATAAACAAACACACCCCATCCCAGAACTCAGTCTGATACATTACCTGACTTAAAAGATATATATAAAAATTGATATAATAAGATGTGTGTATCATATTAAATACAGATGTATGACAGCTTTCTCATAACACCAGTCTGTACAAGGTGACAAAAAAATACCAGTATTCCCATTTTTATAAATTTTTCCAAATATTTTGCCTTTTCTAAATACAAATTTTTGTATGCAAAAGTGAAAATGGACTATTTGTTTTCTATATCACTGACAGTCCTTTACAAAGGGCAGCTTCTTTTCCAAGATCCTAATATAAGATCCTAACATAAGACTTCCATGTATTTCCTTCATTACATTAGGGAATTTAATTACTTTTTCCTCACCTGAATTTCACATTTTCATAAAAAGAAGAGTAGTTTCACTCTACAGGAATTATGAAAAAAGAAGATGTCAGTATTCTACAAGAAATGATGCTCATATTATTATATCCACATGCCATCTCGGTTTGGTCTGCTCTTGGATTATTTATTGAGTAGTTAGTATGTGCATTGCACAAACAGTACATTAACCATCAGGAAATCCTGCACTTGTATATATGTAAAAGTACTTAAAATTCTATCTTTGTAGATGTTCTTGTTTCAAAGATTTTTAAGAATATGTTATTTACATAAACATTCTACTATTCAGAAGATACTTTTAAACTTATGTAAAATGCTGTCAAGCCTTCATTTTAATATATTAATGGGCCTTAGTTTAAGAACTGCAGACAGAATTTTCATCATGTTTAAAAGGAATCAATTTCCTCTTTTTTCTATATATAACTATTAAACTTTTTATTGAGGAATAAACAGTAAACAGAACTTCTTACCCTGCAGACAAACCATATAAACAACAGCTCCAAGACTGGTAACAAGAACTGTTGCTCCCACTGATTACCTGCCTATTCAAAGCATAAAAAAGAGAGACACAGAAGCTAAGCTTTTCTCTTTCCCTTATTTATGGCTTGGATCTATCCAGAGAAATGTCACCAGTACGTACAGTTTCTCTTTTCCCATGTCTAAGGGAACTGTCAGCTCAATATGTCTCTACATTCTGTTATCTTCACACATATAAATGGAATAATAATAAGAGATTACAAGATTAAGAGACAAATGACAACCAATTAGACCTTGTCAAATTTTGTCATCACACAGGAAAGCTACTAAAATGTTAACCTTGACCTTCAGTATGTATTAAAATCAGGAACTATCATTTGATAATCAGATAAGTGCTCTCTGTGGAAAGAATAGAAGACCTTGTCCAGTGAGGGTACTAAAAGCTTGTGTAAATCTGATCCTGATGTTATCCAGATGCATAGTGTTAACCTTGTGTAGAGATGAAATCTGAAACCCTGGAACAAGGGTCAAGATAAACAGATTCCATTTCTGGCCCAATAGCAGAGTCCTAATGTCAAACGCTCACTTTGCTGTGACCTTGTTCCCAAATGTAGAATAAATACAACATTATTTCTTTTCCTTGCCTTTTACTCTATCATTGGAACAAAGATGGCCTAGAAAGAGACTGAGTATTCTGATGTCAAGGTATATTAAACTCCTGTAACATGAACAGCAATAGCTTAAGCTCTATATCCTTCATTTTTATGGGCAGTATTTTTTGTCTTTCATATTACAAGTGTTAAGCTAAATTGATTAATAGAAACAAATTATATTTTTAAACAAAAGTAGTCTTTCACTTTAGCTCTTGCACTTTGTCTGCTAGAAGCATTTGTGAAATATATAACTTAACACACTCAAATGTTCATGATTTTTTTTTGTGTTCCAGAGTATATAAATATCTTAAACAATTTAGTCATCACACTCTCTTAATTCTGATTTTTTTTCACCACATGCCAGTTAGTATTTGGGAACAATTTAAATGGTACATACTGAATATAAGTAAAATTTATAAATGTAATTTGTTTAAATGTAAAAATGGATCTGTAAAAATTAATCTGGGATACTCTTAGCTGTGGTCAGCTACAATAGGCATCATGTTCCCATTCAAGCCTAAATTTCTGGTATTTTTAGTTACTCTTCATACTTTGCCTTAAGAAGGTTATCTTGACATTCAAAATAAAGAGGGACCCATATGTTATGGTACAGAGCTATATCAACATCTCACAGATTTTCTTGCAATTAGTCTCCATCCCCAGACCTCAAAGGTCAGGTCTAACTCCATTACATCAATACCTGTGTCATACTCTGGTATTCAAAGCCTGCTAGATGTGATCTCACAGTATGAGCAGCAATACAAAATCACTTTCCATATCTGCAGGCTTGCCCCTTGCTAATGCAGTCCAGGGCATGTGGCTACTTTTCCTAGGTCTGCTGCTCTCTTGGGGACGGTCTGCAGAGGTCCCAGAGACATTTCCTGCAGAGCAGCTCACCAGCTGCTCAGCATCAGCCTGTACTCTTGCTCCCAAGATGTTACACTTCACCTCCATTTTCATGAGGTTTCTGTCAGGTAATTTGTCTCTGCAGAAGCTTCTACTATATTAATATCTTCATAAAAATTTTGGGTCTTCTGTAAGCATGCTGAGAGTGAAATCTGCAGCATAATTCAGGCTATTAATAAAGAACATTAAACATTATTAGTCCTGGTATTTATCTTAGACAGAAAGTACAGCTTTCTGGTCACTAGCTAGGCTTTGTAATATGGATCACACCAGTAAGGCCAGCGTCCAGGCCACTGTGCCACTGTGCCACTGTACGTTGCTTATCTGGTTCATCTACCACCTACTTGGTAGGTGACAGATGAACCAGGGAGCTGCATCAAAGGACTTTGTGAAGTCAGGGTAACCAAGTGCAGTTATCTTTGCTTGTCTGCTGTCTTCTCATCAAGGCTATCACAATGATTTGGTATAGGTATGATTTGCGCAGACCTGTAATTTTGCAAACTTGTTAAATAATGAACCTCTGTTATACAATTCATATAGAAGCTATTAAAATATAATACTACTTATCTGTTATATATGATTATTGTGATATTTCTAAACTAATAATTTCAATTTAAAATAAGAAATAAGTAAAATAAAGCTGCTATAAATAACTATGACCTCAAAGGGATGTGTATATTATTCAAATTCCTTATCAGAGTATTGAAGTTTACTTTCATTCATCACTTTGTTTATTAACTCTGAGAATTCAAAAAATTTTTTCTCACATCTGAAAAATATTTTGAGAGTTTCTGAGACACAGAATTTTAGAATCAGATAGTAAGTAGAATGGAGGAAATATTCAATAAAATATTTGTATTGATACAGAAGTACTGGTGCTAATTTCACCTTGCATGTGATTGATGAAAAAGGTAGCATTCAATGTACTTCCTCATTGCTTCTATTTATTATATATGTGTCTAAGAAGTAAAACTTTTTTGCTGCTTGAAAACTAGATAAACTTTTGATTTCTTCATCTGACCTTAGAATATTGAAATATTGGGTAAATAACTTTTAAAAATACTCTTTATAGCACTAATGATTAATTAGTGCCAGAAAACATTTTTTGTTTCTAATACTTCACTTTTAACATATTTTAACCTAATCTGTTCCATTCAATAGAATTGAAAAATGTTAACAAAAATTAATAAGTTGGCAATAAGAAAAAAAATATATATAACATATATGTATACATATATGCAGATCTACTACTCTCTGGGATACCTAGGCAAATTATACTGTAGCTTGAGGTCTTTCCCGTCTGTAAGTATGTATCCTGTTCAAGAGTGACTTTTGGCAAAGATACATCCAAATCATATGGGATGTTGCTTATTAGTTGCTTCATCTTGTCACTAATTAGACCCTTCTCAAAGTCTCAGGGTTTTTTAGTGTAAGGTCTTGCTAGGATTCATCTTTTTCATTAGCGACTAACAAATATTAACACACTTTATTCAATATATTCAAAAAACAGTGAAGAGTCCTATTTCTTTTATTCTATGTAGTAAATACTCTATATGAGTGATAACCTATCTTGGTTTGGCTAGCAGTGGGCCAAGAATAGAAACATACATTCAAGTTATTCAATATTTCTAATAATCAGTAAAAAGCAATTAATGATCCAAGACAAATTCTGCCACTGAAAAGAATTTAGCTTCTCTGTTAGACTGTGTCTATGCAAATATCTCTAAATATATACATTTTGAGCAGTTCTCAAACTTTCGAGTATTTTAATACTGTGAGCTCATTGTTTGTTTTGCAGTGACACCAACAAATTTTCAGATATTCAATAATTTTACAGTAATGTATCTTTTCTTTCTCTCTGATAAATGAACATATGTAATTTCTTTCTTCTTCCCTTTCTCTTTTCACCCATTTCTTCTTTTCCCAGTATCATTCAGGTTTCTTAGCAGTTATTCAAAGAGGAAAATAGATTTTCTCTGAGAAATTATATTGTGATTAAAAAACAGATCTGACAAACTGAAAACCATCCTTCCTTTATCTTCTCCACAATTTCCTACCAGCTATAAGAAAAGTGCAATTTTTCAACAGCTACCAGGAAAGAAAAAAAAATTCAAAGCAGCACTGAGATACTGGTGCCCATGAATATTAAAAATCTAAGACTAGAAGGATGAGAGGTGCACTCTAATATGTGTGCATAATTCCTGTGTGTGTGACAGTAGTACTACTGTCACCTTAGCTCTTACCACAGGGAGGATAATGTGGATCTCCCTCAAACATAATTTTTGGACCACCAAGACTTCTTACTCTGTCCTTCAGCTACAATTGTCTCCCATGAGAAATGCAGTAGGAAGTAAGGTTAATTGAATTAGCACCCAAATAATCTTACTTAGCTTTTTTTCCCACCAGTCTTCTAGATCAACAGACTACTTTTTATCTACATTTTCTTGATCATTGAATATTTTCCTCCTGTTCCTGTTTATGTTTGTTTTACAATAATTTTTCATTACTTTTACATAGTGCTTTTAATAGTCTAAAAAGGAAGAGGAATCAGGATAAGATGGCATCAAATTTTCAAAATAACATTACAAACAGACGAAGTTACATATTGATTTAAAGATGTGTTTAAGAATTCTACAACAAGGGAAATCAAAGTTCTCTACAGTGTCATAGAAAGTGTATTTTTAATTTGTGTTTGTTGCTAGAAATCAGCAGGCTTTGTAAATTTATTCTGAAATGAATCTCCAAATGTGTAGGACATCACTTACTTGGAGTTGAGGCTGATCAGTTCTGCCACAGCTGGTGCCAACATTCTGTCAGTCAAAATCTTAACTGGATTGTAAAGGGTGAGGAAAACAGTTGTTTTTTACTCCCACCTGGAATGAAATACAGTGTCAGTTACTATTTTTCTTCCCTATCTTCCAAGTACAATAAGACATTTTTTTATATTTTCTTGTATATAGCCTGTCTCACTAGGGGATCATCAAAACAGTTACACAGAGGATGGAAGCATAAACTGTTTCACTCTTTGAATCTGTCCTTGGTTGTGTGATACAATATATACATAAATAAGTGCTTTAAATAATAATTTATTTGGTATATATTTATTCATATATTTATTTATTCACATAATGTATGCATTTCTAAATGTTGATGC
>VZTB01009003.1:4793-19986 GCA_013397245.1 Thryothorus ludovicianus | reverse complement strand
ATATATATATATATATACAGCCTTATCAGCAAGAAACTTTTCCAGACAGTCCAGAGTTGCTGTCAGGACACTCCACATGGCAGCAACATTGCTTTCTAATCATGAGCTTTTAAGTTTGTCTCAGAGGGTACAGCAGGTACTCTTTCCTTCCCTTGGCACAAATGGAAAATAAATGGCATGCAAAATGATCAGAACCTCAGCAGCATTTCCAGCCTTGGTAGCATGCAGACAGAACCTTTTTTACCTTAACTTCCGCTTTTGCTTGTCCACATCACAGCTAGTTTATGACCAACAGCAATCTGTGAAAGGGCTGGTGGCTTTCCATACTGCGTTAGGTATAGAAAATACAGTTCTTCACCAGAGCAGCTTAGTAACAAATTTTATCTGCCTTGTCAGGAAAGAGCTTTTTATCTTCCTGAATACAAAACTCATCCTAGTTATGCAGCACAAGCCAGTCCATGCCTCTTTCAAAAGCCCTGAAAAGGCTCTGCACAAAATGAAGCTGATCAAAGAAAAGCTCTCCAAAAGCGAGTGGTCCCTTCCTCCCTCCTTTCCATGTGGTTTGGGAACAGCAAACTGCTGTTCTCTCTGATTCTGCCAGAACTGCAGAAAGAGCTCTTCAGCAGCTTTGTGTTCAGCTTGTAAAACTGCAGCCGGCCGGCTGAAATATGAATAACATACCTGCACAAGCCATGTATCTGTGATGGCCACCCACCCGCCAGAAAGCCCTGGTTAACTCACAGTGGCTGTGAAAATGATGTGAGTGAAGCCAAACAGAGAGGGAGCATGCAGGGGCAGGAGAAGAACCATAGGCATTTCTGTGCATGTAAGTCAAACTCCCCATCAAAAAATCACGGTTCTGACTGTTTTCCTATGCAGTTCCCTTGCATAGTGGAAAAACACCTCCTCCTGTGAAGAAGATAAATCAGAGTCAGGAAAAAGCAGAGGATGCCTACTTATAATATTGAACACTTACTCTAGGGTATATTAGTTCTCTGGCAAAGCAAGGCTTTTGGAGCTCTGAGCACCAGCTGTTTGTGTAGATATGATTAGAGGCTAGGTGCAGTAGTTACACAGCTGTATTTTGCTGCATAAGCAAGCTCAGAAAAATTTAATTGAGATTTAATGCTGCCTTTTTTTGCAGATACAACTTCATAGATCTGAGGATTTTGCCAGTGGCAACACAACTTGTGAGATGTCTGTAGGAAAGAAAGCCTGAGAGGCCTTTACGAAATACCATACATTCCCCATAATCCGATCTCTACTTAACATTTTGCTTCTCTGCTTGCCTAGCACCTTTTCCTTAAGAGACTTGTTATACCACTAGGTTTGGTATCTGTACTGATATAAGTGTTTTTCAAGATGCAGGTCAAGGTTCTTGCTTTAATTTGAAAAACTTCTATGCTATGAATACCAGTTGCCAGTGAAACAACTGCCCTAGAGAAAAAAGAAAGTTACTGAAGTATTTCAATCAGTTGCAATTTGCTCTGTGAATGAATTGGAGAATGCCATTTACTACTACATTAACAGAGAAGAGAGGTGATAATATATAGGCTTATTTTTTAAAGATATGTCCATATTCTTTACAAATGAGAGCTTTTTCCCCTCACAGAATGGAAGGAAGGGTATTTGTTTTACAAATACAAACAGCAAAATTTGATTTCTTGACTATTCTGAGCTAAGAAGTAACTAATTGTTAGTCAAGAGGATTCAGGATAGGCAAGAGTCCTGATCCAGGTTCTGCTAGCTGTCAAAATGCTTCCTTAAAAGTCCATCAGTGACTCAAAGATTCAGGTTAGATTCTGTGCACAGAGAATACAAATCCTTCATATTGTAATATACTGAGTGCCAAAAACAATGACTGCTTATTTTCCATCAGGGAAAAGTTAAATTCAAATAAGTGATGGATTGTAGAGCACTACAGCACTAATTGGAAGAATGGAAAAAAAGCACCAATCATTTTCATTGTGCACCAACAGCTATGTTTTCAAGATTACTTGTGTTGGTTGTACCAAATAATTCAAAAGAATAAGCTATTAAGATAGAAGATGGTTATAAAACAAGACTCTTGAATGAAATACTTGTCTTGCTGGATCAGGATTAGTAATTCCCTGTAAAGATTATACTATACTGTAAAGTTTGGACACAGAAAACGAGAGCAGAAAACTTATAAGGTCTGATACAAGTGCTTTTGTACTCAAACACAGGGAGAAAGAGCAAGATCCACAAAAAGTAAATTCAGAAACATTCAGAATAAGAAGTTTAAATATATGCATGCACACAAACGGAAACAAAATCTTAATCACCCAAAACTTAAAGCGTGATAAAACAAGAATGAAAGCAGATTTTAAAAACAATATGTAGTTTAGATAGTGCATGCTATAGAACCAACAAAACGAACGATCTCTCAACCTCTCAAACTGTACACTCTTCTGAGAAAACAAAATTTCAGTTGAGAGAAAGCAATCATTAATTTCTTGGAGTGTCTCCTTGTGTGCATAACAAAAGGAAGAGCAGACAGCTGGAAGTATAACAAGCTGAGAAATACAAAGCTTAGCAAAGGCACTGGAGACTTTTTCTGTAGAAAAGAAAGAAACTGAAGTCCTTCAGTGAAAAAATAGCAAATACACAAGAGGAATGGGTTGAAGGAACACTTGTCTGAAAAAAATCCTCCAGTAGCTGCAAACACCGACTTGTTCTGAGGTGATGTTTTCTTTTTACTACTTACTGTCCAGGTTAACACAGACACTGATGCTTCTGAGAGCAACTCAAGGTTAGAACATGGCAATGAACAATATTCTGCACAGGCTGCTGACAAAACATTGTACAAAGCAGACCAGCAGTAAGTCCAGAGATCATATGTCTTTTGAAAAAGCTCAAGCTATTTGCAATTTCTTAGCTTATTGTCTTCCTTTTAAGTATCTTGAAAAGAGAAGTTAAATGTTTGCAGTCTAAGTTTAATTCTAATATTCAATTTTCACTTCATTCTAATATTCAATTACTGGATTTTAGTGTCATATATATTCTACTCTTAATAGAGAAAAAAAATACCATAATGAATTAATGAATATTTTGCCACTACAGTAACAATTCAATGTACAATTTTTTGCTATATCTTGGAAATACAATTAGCCAAGTAGTCTTTTTCCCACCTTAAGGTTTGCAGCCCATAGTTTTTCTCTGGTACCACTTCACTGCTTATTAAAACTAGCCATTTAAAAAAGGTAAAGAAAGATATTTCCTTTGTTCCTACAATGCAAGGAAGACTACATAGCAATCTTACTCAAAAAGTAACTTTCTAAATTCTGCAGAGACAGGCAGGAGGAAACACAACGAGAAAGAAAAAGCAAGGGAAATAAACTGTAAAATGTTAAAAAAGGGGTCTAGATATGAGGTCAGTTGCACTAAATTCCGTATTCCTTCGATTAAGGACATTGGTGTAAAAAAAAGTGATGGCAAGCAGTTGTCTTTTCAAACAGACTGAGAATCTATGTAATTATTTCAGTTTAGCAAAAATTTGTTGAAAAAATTGAGGAAGTTTTAAGAGGAACCTAAACCTCTGGCTGATTAGGCTATCCCAAAATCCTAAGAAGCTCCAAACCAGAAACAGGCTCTACTAGATCAGGGGACATACTGCAACCCTACAACCCTGAAAACCTCTGTTCATTTGTCTTTTAGTGCTGGCCAAGCTTAAACTCTCTCTGACCCTCTGCCTTTCAGACTCCTGTGTTCTTAGCTGCCTGGTGCCAGCACATCCCCAGAAGAGGCTCATTCTTCACGAGGAAGGGCCACTCAAAATCGATAAACTAGCTATTACCCCAGCTCTCAGCCCTAAGGAAATAGATGTGGCTACAAGAACAGACACCATCTTAAATGCACTGGTAACAGCTGCTTTTTGTTTGCTGGAATTTAAAAGGAACAGGCATAAGATCAAGCCTCTTTATGCAGAAATTGATACTATGACCTATTAGATATGAATCTTTCTTTAGCCTGAAGTGATTCAGACCTCGATATTTCAATTTCCTTAAAGGTTTTTTAACTCCTAGACCATGTTTGTCGATTTAACAATGTGCTAAGAGCTTTAGGAATAGAGGTGAGCAATCATTTTCTCCTCATTGGAGACCTAGTTGCTAATCAAGACAATACTATTTTCTTTTGACCTCTTTCTGCCTCCTGCTTATTGACTCCCTTATGATTTATGCCCAGGGGCACATCTGCAGCAGTAGAAGGTAGAGTCAGCTTCCTTTCCCATGAAGTTTACAACCCCTAAAGAGAAGGTGAAAGAGGGAGGTTTAAATCTCCACTGTTGAAATGACCACAAAAACTGCAGGTCTTTATTTTGGGTGAAGAATTTTCTGTCTGTGTTTCAAAAGGTGTAATTTCCTAACTTCTTCATGAAAAAAAGGGACTAGATCCCTGCTCTCAAGGGAGGATTCCCAGCTCTGAATCCCAAGAAGGACCCCGTCCTTTAGAGCAGTGGATGTATCTTGGTGAAGGATGGAGGAAGACACATCCCAGTACTGTCCTGGGCAGCCCCATTCACTCTTTGTGGTGTGTTGCACTTGTAGGTGTCCAGAAGATTGTCTGCATCAGGTAGGTGCTCCAGGAACCCCTGTGAAACTTTTGGGCAAACAACCAGACCTGCTAATGGTCAGCACATGGTGGTTGTTGAGGGCAGCCTTTGATCTCTGTGGTCAGCTGTTGTCAAATGTCACACAAAACAAACGTAAAAGTACCACAAAGACTTCTTCCCAGCCAAATTAAATGGAACTTCTGCTGCAGTATATGTCTATTGTAAGCCCTCCTAAAGGAAGTTTAATCAAAAGCAATAATAATAATGCTAGGAAATCGTTATTTCACTGACAAGCACATTAGTCTGCTGGACAGCACTGTTTCACCAGGGCAATTAGAGCCTGCTGATGCCCTGACAAGTCTCATACACAGGACATAGAACAAAGTGGTAGAGAATTTCCTGGCTCTTTTATCAGTTTAACCTGAGTTTAGTTGAGTGGAATTTGATTTGAGTTAATCACTAATCACTTTCTGTCTCATAGATACCTATAGTGTGAGATGACTTTCCTTTAATAAAATACTTTCAAATCTACCAATTAAGAGTAGCATAGAAGTAAAATAAATGCTGCTCTAGTAATAACAATGCATTCACTTTTGAAATGCCTTTCCCTTAAGAATCTTTTGGACTTTTGCAAACATAAAGTTTTAACAACAACACAGTCAGAAAATTATTACTGAAACTGCTTTATGTGGAGTAAAAGAGAAATCAAGTCCAAGAAAAGTAATTTTCATGATATCATGAAAGTTTTAACAAGTATTTGACAGTTGTCAAATCCTTCATGACATAAATTTGCATCAAAACATTTGAATCTGTGAGATAGAATATTTTACTTCAAATAAACTTCACCAGAACGCAATAATATCACATTTATTCAGATCAAATACCTTTTTATGTATCTTTGTGTCAAATCTCTGAAAACTTCTTGATTGAGGTAAATTAGTACAGGGAAATGGAAGATTTAATCCAATTAATGTCAATAACCCCTTAATCTTTAAAACAAGAAAAACCACAACCCTTTTGCAGAACTATAGTTGAAATTCTACCAGCAAAGTTGGATTTGCTGGAAGACAAGAAGTATCACAGATGAAATCTTACTCACAGAAACATTGGAAAACCTATTAATTTCAAAATGTTTAGGGTTTTGTTCTTTCAGTGGATTGCAGCAACATGTAAGAGAAAAAAAAGAGAGCTCAAAAACTAATTCTTTGTGTTTCTTCAAGTTAACGTAAAAATAAAAATCCTAAGGCAACTCAGGAGACAGCAAGACAGATGTAAGTCAGAGCACAGGGAATCTAAAAGTTGGAACAAGGTGCAAATAATAAACACCCTCCCTTATACATGTACATATAATGCCAGACACAGTCTGTAGCTTCAGGAAAGATTTAATCACCTTCTGGAAGTGTTTCTGTTTTCACACCTGCAACATTTTATAAATGCATACCTCCATGTATACTTTTATATGTATATACACACACTATTTTATGCGGTATTTTCAGCACACTTAATTCCTTAGGTCCCCTGCAATGCAATTTATCAAATATGTTTTATAATTCTTTGTATCCATACCCTCACCTCTCGACATAGGCAGTATGCAAACACACTCTCACAATGAATTTATGTTTCAGCTTAGGCCCCACTGCCCAAGCTGCTGGCCCTGGATGGAGGCTGTGTCCCAATGGGAAGTGCTACTGATGTCTTGTCCTAAACAGGTGTGCTGCAATGTGACAGCCAGTGGGAGCAGAAGGCAAGGGAGTCACTACTGCTGCCATCCTGGCAAATGGAAAAGAGGGAAACAGAGCTCTGAATTCACTGGGGCACTGAGCCAGGGGGGATGGATGGGAAAAGGAGGCAGAAAGCAGAGACAGGTAATATATATAGGAAATATAAATATATATAAATGCAATATATTAGATATAAATATATAAAATATATATAAATATATATCTAGGAGAAATAAATAATTTTTCTTTCTTGTATGCCTTAACTCTTTTGTCAGAGACAGCATGAAAGAATGTATTGCTCTGAAACAATTATATCAGCAGGAAACAGCTGAATCTTGCAATTCTGAAGGTTATTTACAGCATGAGATGCATGAAACCTCTGTATAAATTACTGGAGATGAGAAATCTGCTTTTAGATTTCTGGAAAAAGTCTAGCAAGGAACAGAAGGCAGCTCAGACTAGAGTTCTGATGAAATACATCATGGGGGAACTGGGTGAATTTACTCCCCATTAAGCAAACAAACACGTTTATTGATGCAGCTGATGTGAATAGAAAGCTTTAAAGATAAATTATTCTTAAATTACAATTTAGGTTTCATTCATATTCTGTCCCTTTTTGCATTTTCAGCATCAGCAATTATTATCAACTTCTTTTTTATTACCACCCAGTTTCTTTCAAGTCTTCTGTTCTTTAAGGTTTTGAGTGATGAATAAGGCAAGAGTAATTGTTTTCATCCAGCTATTTCTAGTGGATTAATTTTAGTTGCCAATAGAGATGTCGAAGATTTATGAGCATGTTTAAAAAAATAATAAAAAACTATAAGAACATGTTAGAATAAAACCCTTTAAAGGTCTTTTCTACATGTCTTCTGTTTGTTTTTGAGTTATTCAAATTCCTGTGTCATGTTCAACACCTCAGCATCTGGTTTTGTTATTCATTGTTCTGAAATTATGCTCTGCAATGCCAAAAGAGAAGATGAAAATGTAAGTAGAATTTGGTACAACAAACGAAGAGAAAGACTATGAAGATCAGAGGAGTATTTTAAAAAATTGAGTTACTTTGGCTTTTTAGAGGTGTAACTACATGTACTGAATACTGTTTTATAGATTCCAAATAATTTAATGTCAACTGGAAAGTAGAGTTTTCAGATACCCATCAAAGGGTTAGAAAATTCTGTACAGTTTAAAGGCAGTACTTCTGCTTTAAGCTGTATGTTTGAATGCCAAGCAAGCAGTTATTCAATGTTTATGGTGTAAGCATTAAAATAGAAAGTAAAAGATTGCTTAACACTACTTGTGTGCGATTGACAGATATTGGCATTAGACTGCACTCTGTGCTACTTAAAATGATAACAAATGAAAAGTGTGCATCCAGAAAAGCTGGTTTTGGATGGATGAACTTGACTTGCTGATGAAAGCAAAATGAAATAAATTACACTTCAAGCACTCCGAAACTGGCATATAATGCTGAAGTGAACTGTATTTCACTAGGAGACTTCAAAAACGTTGTGTAAGATTCTTCTTAATCTTAAATAGAGAATGAAGTGCAATAATCTCCATGATACTTCTGGAAGGATACTTTAAATTGTCATTTTATGCAAGGAAGCACGACAGTGTTTTGCAGTGCTGATGTGTTGATAATATGATTACTCTAGCTAGATTTATTTTCCCTTTCAGATTTTACATCACTGTTTTATTTACCTGCTGCATATAAAGAAAATCAGAAAAAAAATGACAGCATGCCAGAAAATGTGAATCAGAATTTAGCCTTGGAATTGATTCATTTAAAATGATTAAGAACAATAGATAACTTTCCACTGCTATAATTATTTGAAGCGAAGAGTAAAATTTTTTAATTTATTGAATAAAATCATGCAGTGTATAATCTGTTCTCTGCCAGTGAAGGACAAACTCAGATTTACTGGACAGAAGCTATAAACTATGGTGGAAATGACTTTCTTATTTTCGTTGGACAAGATGAATTGTGTCCTTTGTTCCCTATTCTCTCTTCATAAACTGCTTCTCAAATGGTTTTTTGATGCATTGTGTATAGAGCTATATTTTGACCTATGAAAGTTCAAAGAGACTTAGCCACAAAATGTTTAATTTTTTTTTCTGTTATCAGTTTGTCAACACGAAAATCTACCTTGGGAAAGTTGAGTTTGCTAACATTTTCTCAGGGATGTTTTTTTGTCATATTTGAAACAAATTTTCAGGGAAGCCCAGAGATGCTTTAATGTCAGTGTACCTCAAGAGGGAGAGATTGCAATTGAAAGATTTCAATTTTGCTCTGAACAAAAAGGGAACGTTTCAATATCACAAAAATTTGCTGAGGAAAAACATCATTTAAAATAAAGCTATCATTAATGTTCCCTTAATGGCTGGAAGATTTCTTCTGCTGTCAAGTTTGGCGGAGAGATCATCACGGTCAGGAGCTGTCAGGATGGGATATGACAACAGCATCACACCCTTCTCATGAGCTGTAAGACTGAATTACCTTCCGAAAGAAAGTAGGAGGGGAAGAAATGTATCTCACCTTGATACAGACATAGTCTGGTAGTTTCTACCAGCAGACAATCCACCAACTGTTGCTCTAGCAACAAGCACCCACAGGAGTACCAGGATCCCATAAGCTTCCAAGGGTCCCCTAAGATTCCAGGGAAGGGCACCTCAGAGGACCTGCCTTAAGGAGCTGGTACCTGAACATGCACATGTACAATGCTTCTGAGTCTCCTAAAGGTCGTAACCTCAGATATCATGGTCCTACTAATAGATTGACCCACTCTCTTAACTGCCTCTCTATTATTTTTTTCCCTTCTACAGTTCCCTTTTCATAATTCTTGTGACCCTGTTTTCATTTTAACTCCTTTTCTTTTTGGGGCAATGTCAGAACCTTTCAATTTTTCAGAATCAGAAACAGCTAGGTGAATCTGTCAGCTCCAGCAACATACAAACCACTTCATGGAAGTATCAAAATAACACTGCCTTTTGCTATCCTTTCTCATAATTTAGAGTTTTTTTTATTTACTGTGCATTTACATATTTTAAGACACATTAGGACAACTTTGAATGTTCTTGATAGGGCCCAGCCTGTTAATCCAACAATAATTATTTTATACATGGAAATTGGTGAAATAAAGACCTATGAGAAGACTGGGAGAAAAGGACATAGAAGCACTGTATTTTTTTTTTAATTTCTGTATTGTTCCTCTGAGAAAGGGGAAAAATTATCAGTGGTCAGATAAGGAATATTAAAGAACTGACAGCCTTAATATTTCAAGAGTATGCAGGAGAGACAGGACTCCAGACTCATCCAGAGTAAAGGTGGCAGAACAGAGGCTGTTTCTTGATAGTTATTTTTCTGTTAAAGACATAATATATATATGTCCTACTGTGCTATTTGTTCTGTATTATTAAATCAAAATTGAAGAATTGTTGCTTTGCTATGTTATTTATTATGCAGAATTAATTTCCATGCCGACTTGTGTTTACACTAAGGTTTTACACCATTACTTTCATGGAGACAAGGTGCAGGGTTCATTTCATCCCTGACATTTCGTGTAGGCTCTTAATCGCATGCATTTCATGTAATATGTGTACCAGTCTCACTCTACTCATTCATTACTAGAGTTAGACCTCATTACCCCAGCAGCAGATGGTCCAAATTAAAAATTACTTCAGGATCCAATCACTGACACTTTCAGGTGTAATTGTTACCCAGTTAATGAGCATGAATTAAAAATCCCATGAATTTGGTTGTAACACTTGATTTCGCACACACTTTCTGGACCTGTGATTGCAGGCTTTGTGTAGATTGCCATGCAAGTACTTCATTTGAAATAAGAAGCATTATGTTCTTCTGTCTGTGTTCAGCTCTGTCTGCTCCCAAACCCAGTTTCCTCACTGCCCTTCTTCTCAGATCTTTCTGGAAGACTCTGGCTGCAGGTGGCAGGTGACCAGTGATGATGCTCTGAATCAAGCTGCTTTTTTCCCAGAGCCTTCATCTGGCCCAACATCTACCTGGTCCTATTCTGATCTTTAGTGAAGTTCCATACTGGACCTCATTTTTAATATATTTATATATAAATTTGTAAGCTTTCAATATGTGTATGTAATTAGGAATCACTGTTATCAAACTTTCCCTTTTGATTTGCCACAGTATAAATCTGACCATTAAGCTATCAAGATATCTATACTCCAAACTGGTCAAGTTATGATGTCACAAAAAGCAGCATAATAAACAAAACCACAGAATGATATAGAATATAACTATAATCAAACTGAGTACAACACACTAAAGTAATTCCTTCTCTAGTTCCCAGGGAAGAAAATCACTTAGATAAAGCAAAGCAAGGAAAACTTAATAAATAAAAGATACAGTGAAGGCAATTCTTAGCCTCTCCCTTTTAACTTTAGTGGAAAAGTCTCCTAAGGAAAATAATTCCAAACAGCTGCTTGGGGTAGCAGATAGAGTTTTTTTCTAAGGGCAAAAAAGATAAAGGAAACACAAGTATGGACTTTTATCCTCACTGATCAGCACTTTGCTTTTTGCTTTGAAAGCTGTTGTTACTCCCTGTATAATAAGCCCTGCTTTCTCTGTAATAAGGGTGGCAGACGTTTGCTATCCTGCATCAGAAGTCTGAAGGTGTATTTTGGTGGTAAATACAGAGTGTGAAACCCACCATTTGAATGTCTTTCCCACAGCTCAACTAACATTCTGTCCCTGTCATTTTAGCATCCTAATTACATCAGCATCGTCCTTTGTGACTCTCACTACAGATTTCCAATCAAAATGTCTGTAATGATGGAAGAAGCATTATTGCAATCAAACACCCGAACAACACCTCTAAATAATCCTAGCTTGTTCAGCCTCCCAGACACACTACTGAACATAGATCTAAGCATGGCAGGAAAGTACACCTATGCTTTGAACTGCTCTGGCTTAAACAGCAGCTGAGGAGCAGTTAAACATGGATGAGAACTGCCAGACTTCAGTGCATCTCACTCCTGGGACCCTATAACATTGAAGGATGGTGAAGCAAGAGCATAACCAATACAATTTCTGCCTTTTAGTATCTTTCCTGTATGCTTGCATACATACATATGAATTCACACACACACAAAAAATCCCACACCATAAAATTTTTAAAAAATGTTTTCACCTTTGTTTTTGATTCAATTTCATGGTAAACCTAAATCCAGGAAGCCTGAGGTTCCAGGATTCTGCAGCACTGTGAATATCCAGAGTTTCCATTTCCTGAAGGAGATACATTTCTAGGAATCACAGCTGTACTGCAAAGCTTGTAAAAGCAACGTGCTCTACCCCAAAAACTAAGATGGAAAAATACAGCACTGATTGCAAAAAATCCTATTAGGAGACTGTAGGAAAACAGCTACTGAGTTTCACTGCTATTTCTAATACAGTATAAAGAACTCGCTGCTTGTACTCTCAAAGCAGAGAGCTCTTAACAGAGAAGATTTGAAATAGTCTGGAACAAATGCTTTTTTTTTTACCTTTTCTAATTTTTTTTCTTCTTTTGATGCCACACAGCTCTGAACCATGACTGCAGACTATTTTGTGTTGGGAGGAAAAGTTGCGCTGGATACACTCAGCTGCAATGCTTCTTTAGGACCTGGTTCAGCATTTGAGTAGACTCAGAGTAGAAAAATATCTGAATGATACTCTCTGTGATTTGGAACTCATCAGGGATGTGGAATGAATACGGTCTCAACAGCTCAAGCTCTATTACGGTTACAGAATAACTTGTCTCATATGGAGAAATTTGCCAATGATTAGATGCTCTTGTTCTCTTTTACTGTATGTTAGGGTTATGTTAGTTGGCATGTGTGGTGTAGTATTTTCTGCATCTTGTATTTTATTTTCTTTTGTTTTTCTCCTAAAATGATCCATGAATTTTACTCTTCTATCCTCTGTTGACTTCTCTACCAGTGACAACACTGGTGAAACAAAAACTTCTTCCCCGAGATTGGTATACACATTGCTGTCTGCACATTTGGTGAAGAAAGCAATGGCTGTGGTTTGTTAGCACTGTCCTTGCTCCTAAAATGTGAGGAAATATGAAGAATATATTTATTTTGTGCAAAAAATACATGAAATTTTTTTCTGCCAAGGAAAGATATACAGACGTATATCTTTCCTTGGCAGAGGTATCAGAGATACTTGTGCTATAAATAGCTAAAAGTGTCTCTTTCCTTATTCTGTTATTAAAAAAAGAAAAAAAAAGTTAGGATCCTTACAGAGCTCTCAGATCTAGAATCTGTTCCTTGGTGAAAACTTCATTCTGAGCCAGTCAACCAGTCAAAGCTGTCTGTTTTGAATAGGACATTGATTTGCAGCAAGTCTTCCCAAATGCACTTGGAGTTCCCCGTCACATTCTAGTCTCTTTCACAGTTTTTTTTCCCTCAGATTGTCAGTCTTACTATTTAATCAAGATATCAGTTTTCAGCATTGCTCCCAAAGGATTGCTGACACAGCTATTGACTGGGTTTGGAAATCCTGGTATGGACAGATATGTTACCTGTAAACAAATCTGTTTTTTAAGGAACTGTAGGAAGCATAATGACTGGTCTGGTATTAAATTTTGCTGTACATGAAATATTTATGTTACATAAATAAAATCACCTCTATACCAAAAAGAAGCGGTTTATTTCACTGTCAACTTTAAAAATATAATTTAATTCCTTTACATATACCACTATACTTTAGACTACCATAAAAGAGAAGCTGTGATGGCGCTTCTGACAGAAATTAGAAATGAGAGCAACCTATTATAAGTTTGAGCGTTGATGACATTTTACCTGGTCCGCTTGAATATTGAATGGGCTGGTGAGGACACGGGCAAGTCAGACCTTATGCCATGATTTAGTTTCCTCAAAAAAAATGGAGTTAAAGACACTCACCTTCTTTGTACAGCATTCTGAAAGTAGGTACAGAAATTATCGTGTAACTAATATCATGTAACTGTTTCTCTTGTACTGACTGAATCCTCTGTTAAATGAGTAATTGGGATCTGTGACAGCTTTGGGCTTGTAAATCAGCGCAGATGAGATTCAGCAGACTGGAAAAGCAAAAATTAAAAAGTGATCTATCAGATTACTTCCTAATCTCAGTGTCATGTCAAGTGCACAAAGTAGGTTGTAGTAATTGCAGAAGAAACTCTGACTTGCGTCTCTGGTAGGTCCAGATCACCAGATCATAGCCTCAAGGTGTTTGCTTTCCAAATAAGACCAAAATAAATCATTTTAGTTCAGACATGATGGGAGCACCAGCTGTAGTTTACCTGAGCTGATGTACCCAAACTTTCAGCATGGCTTTTGGGGGGGCTGACTGCACTGGTGCCTTGAAAAAACAACACGGAGCAGAGCTGGCTCACTTCTTGAGTATGGTCAGATTCACTATGCAGCAAAGATCTTACACTGCATAGACATTGTGGCAGTCTTTATGAATCACAATTTGTTAGCACTTCTACTACTTTACACAAAAGGGCAATGGGGTCAGGACTTTACTCACAGGAGGCACGTACAGGTAATAGTAATACACTGCATGGGTCTTGTGTGTAAAGGATTTCCTGTTTGAAAGATTGTCATGCACTTTCTTGTATTGACACCAAGTTTTTTATGTTGAGAAAATACAGTTTCTATTCTAGTATGACCTCAAAGCCTGGAAAAAGTAGTTTTTAGTCTCAAGGTGATATGAAGAAAAATAAAACTGATGGACACAGAGGAAAAGCAGACTAGGCAAATATACCCTGAGCTGACATGCAATACAGCTACTATTATTACATTTTCTCTCCCTTTGTCTACTGTAGCATGCAAAGTAGAGTAGAATTAGCAATATTGTTCACCTAGTCATTACTTTCAGAGATACTTCAAATGCATTTTTAGCTTGCATGGAT
This sequence comes from Thryothorus ludovicianus, assembly GCA_013397245.1. Classification (NCBI taxonomy): domain Eukaryota; kingdom Metazoa; phylum Chordata; class Aves; order Passeriformes; family Certhiidae; genus Thryothorus; species Thryothorus ludovicianus. Next base: position 5,776 of record VZTB01009003.1, on the reverse strand, counting down.
CTAAATTCAAAGAAATCAATAAGAAAAAGTAGACTACAGCAGTTACATATTAGAAATAAAAAGAAAACTATTTATGGAGATTTGTCCCATGTTAACTTCTTTCTTATTGCATTATAAATGTAGTTACACCATTGTAGATTGTTGCGATTAAAATTCATTAATAAAGGTTATTTTTGAGAAGGTTGAAAGTTTAAAAGTTTTCTGCTGTGGTGGACCCCATTGTCTCTGAGGCAAGAGCTACCCTTCCTTCTTCAGTTTTCTTCTCTCAGCTACTTCAGATTATTTCCCCAAAACATGATTTCCAATTCAGAGCTATCTTTTTAATGGCATATGAATGACAACAGTGATCATGGATTCTTTTTTTCTGTATTATAACTTTAATATGCTCTTAGTAAGCTCACAATATTGTTTCATAAACTTAGTTATAGGGATAATAAGGATGAATGAAGAGGATTATTTCTATTTTCTTTCAGAATCCCTTCTCTGTGGGAGTTAAAAAAAGAAAAGAGCTAAAAAAAGCTGTTGTGACAATGAGAAGATAAAAATATTAAGAATTGGCAAGTGTTTTCATTCCTCTGCAAAGACTTAAATGAAAAATTAGCTTTCTAAAGCTTCTTACAGAGCATTTTATAACTATTTTACACAGAGTATAAATAAATCACTTAATTTTGGACTAGTAATTTAATAAATATGAGGAATCTTAATGAAATTAACTCTTATACACAGAAAAAAATTTCTTACTGTATGAGTCTAATGATCATGACCACATTGAATTCCTTGTTTAGTACATAGGAATGGTTTTCAGAACAAGTGTCATTTAAGTTGGAGCTGTATGTTGCAGAATTCTACAAAGCCCTATGTCATAACAGTAAGTTTGGTGAAAAGCACTAGCATCCTACTTGTGGAAGGAATATGGTCACACATTTTAAAATTACCTGACATCCACATGCATTAGAAATCCATCATTGTTTTCAAAACTAACC
>VZTB01008991.1:694744-714668 GCA_013397245.1 Thryothorus ludovicianus | reverse complement strand
GCCGCTCCCACGATGGGCTGGCTCGGGAAGAACGGCAGCACGCCCATCCCCGCCGCTGGAACGGGAGCCGGGTTAGCCGCTGCAGGCAGCCACAAACGGAGAAACTTTGCTTTAGATGGCATTTATTAGAGAGGGCTCGGTTCTGGGCTTAGCGAGGGACGAGGGAACAGTTCCAGATCTACTTCACTGCTGTTGGGTCTTTGCCCATCCCACGGGTAAACAACTCAATTTCAAGCTGATTCAATAAAACTCTGACTTTTCTAAACAGTCCCTGTGATAACTTACTTAGTGCTTCCTGTAATTAAAAAAAAAATCTGGGAACAACATCCTGGAGGATGCTGGATGGGAACACAGGGGGAGGAAACCCCACCTCAACTGGCATTAGGAAGAATTCCTTTAACTGAAGAGCTGGAAAGTGTTCTCCAAAATGAAAATTTGGATATTCAGAGAAGCTTTCTGCCCTCCCCTGGACACCTTTCCCTTGCTCCTGGTTACTGCCATGGCTTGGAGCATGGCCAGGAATGCAGAACACAGGGAACAAGATCACAAAATCCTGGAATGGTTTGGGTTGGGAGTGATCTGAAGGATCATCCATCCCACCCCTGCCATGGCAGGGACACCTCCCACTGTCCCAGGGATTCCAGCCTGGCCTTGGGCACTGCCAGGGATCCAGGGGCAGCCACAGCTGCTCTGGGAATTCCATTCCAGGGTCTGCCCACCCTCCCAGCCAGGAATTCCTTCCCAAAATGCACCTAAATCCACTCACTTCCAGCTTAAAGCCATTCTCCCTTGTCCTGGTCAATCCAGCCAGGAATTCCTTCCCAAATTCCATCTAAATCCATCTTCTTCCAGCTCACAGCCATTCCCTGTGTCCTGTCCCCCCATCCCTTGTCCCCAGTCCCTCTCCAGCTCTCCTGGAGCCCCTTCAGGCCCTGCCAGGGGCTCTGAGCTTCTCCTCTCCAGGTGAGCCCCTCCCAGTATCCAACTGATCTTTCCTCAGAAATATCAAAGGCATCAGTGGCACAGAAATTTGCATTCCAATTTGACACCTGTCACAGACTGGCTGTAAAAAGTCATTTCCTCATAAAATGAAGGCAAAGGGCAAATTTGTGGTGCCTCTTAAGCAACTCACATTTACCTGGTTTGAAAAGCCCCCCTAAATAAAAGTATATTCCAAAAAAAGGCAGTAACTGAGCCAGCAGGGGATTTAACAACCTGCTTTTGTTACACAGAGAGTAATATCAGGTGCATAAAGTGAAGCTGGGCATTTCTACTGGTTTGGGATGAAATAAAATGTCATTTACACTTGAGAGCTTCTCCTCGTGCTGCCAGGCCTGAGTTCACTGCTGGCATCACCCCAATGCCCAGCACTGTCTGCAGGAGCATGGCTGGAGGCTCTCCCAGCAGCCCTGGTTTCTAAAAGGAAGAAGAGAAAACTGTGTAAATGATTAAAATAATCTGCTCACAGTTGCTTTTTAGAACTTCCACATTCTCAGCCTTTCCAGCTCCATGAACAGTTCAAGGATCACAGACCCGTGGATGGGCTGGGAGGGAATTTAAAGATGCTGGGGGGCTGCTGATGGAAAGGATGATTTTGGGAATGATGAGGGGCAGTCAGGGGTGCAGGGATGGCCTTACACTGTTTGCCTGCATGTTCTCCATCTTCAGCAGCTGCTGCTGGGGCAGGGGCAGGTGAGCAGGGCTCTGCAGCAGCAGGCTGGAGGTGCTCCCCAGAATTGAGCTCTGAGAAAGGATTAAAACAAGGGTTAGGTGCACTCAGGGACAGCTTGAAACATCTACACACACTACTGCTGGGAGAAATTACACATTTTGAGTTAGGACAGCAAAAGAAAAGAATAATTTCCTGCACAGAAGTGATTTTGCTTCACACAAATACCCAGGTATGTTTCCCCCCACAACAATCTCCATGAAATCCTACTCCAGAGCCATTAAAACCTGACAAATCACAGTGCCTGCACATTGGCAAGCCTATAAAATATTCACACTGGCCATTCAAAATCCTCAGGATCAGCTTGCCACCAGAACTGAGCCACTGAATTAATAACTTGGGGCACCCTCTCCAGACTCTGCCTCTGGTTTATTCACCATTATGAGCTCTGGCCAGCACTGAGGCTCAAAATAAAAACTTTAAATACATCATGATTTATGCTCCAGGCCTGGAAGGGTCTGGCAGCACCATCTGCCAGTAAAATACAGGTTGTTCTATAGGTTGGACAAAAATATTTCTTGTACAAAAATAAATATACAGGACACTGTGATCACGCCAAGGACACCTTCCCTTATCATTTTTTATCACCAAATCCTGGGAATGAAGGCTGCAAAACACCTCCCAAATATTTTTATTTTGTATCTCTGGGTGGCAGGGTTAAATATCCTAAGGAAAAACCCTTTATGACTAAACTATGATTTTGTGGGCTCAGAAAAGTGCTTTTCCAAACAAAGATGTGCCATATCTAGATTAGCTGTGCAGCTCTTTTAATTGTCTCAGTGATTTCCAGGAGAAATTTTGCAGGGCTGGTTATTGTCACCAGTGCCAGGGGCTGCTCCTAAACTTGGCCCCAGCAACAAAGCCAAGTGATTCCATTGCAAAACTTTCAGAAATAAAAGAGTGGAAAAATCTCTTTGGTCAGAATCCTCAGAGGAAAGGGTCTGGGTTAATCAAGATTTAATAAATTGCTGGATGACTGAGGAAAACATCCCTGAGAAAGCTGAAAATGCATTTTTTTGGCACAGGATAATTTATAACTAAGAGAAATTAAGAGAAACAAGCTGAAAATCAGGCTAGCTTGAGTTGAAAAATTACTGGGTGAATAACCTTCAAATCCTCTCTGTTGAATCCTTTTTAAATAATTATTTTTAAATATTTATTCTTATTCTGTTACTCTACAAAGCCCTGAAGATAAAATAGAAACCCAAGAGATGCAGGGAGCTAAACCAGCCTGACTGGGGAGGTGTTTCAGTGACAACTCTGAATTTCATGACAGTAAAAATAAAAAAAGTAAAAAATAAGAAGAAATATTAAAATAAAAGAGCGACCTGCTTCTCTGGCTTTAGAGAATACCCCAACATAAATCACATAAAAAGGAGAAAAATGTGCTTTATAGAAGAAATTGAGATCATCAAATCCTGCTAAAATTCAAGGTTTGGAGCTCATTAAATGACAGGAAGCTCCCAGGAAGAAAATGAGACGTTTAAGTCTCTGGCCAGAGAAAACACAGAATTGTTTGGCTGCAGCTCTCCCAAGGCAAAAAGCACTGGAAAAACCTCTGGATCATCATCAATCCCACTGTTAATTGTGGAAAACATCCCTGGCTCCAGCTGTGAGCACCAAACACTCACTCTGCCTTCCAAGGAAGAAGAGAGAGAAGCAGGAACTTAAATATTAAATTAAAATTGAAAACGTCATTTAAATTTAAAAAAGAATTATGTATTTTTTTATATGGGCAATAAACAAATGGGGCAAAATTAAGCAGCATTTATTCAAAATGAATATATTCACCCACCAGATTTTAGAGAAAAAACTAGAAAAGCTCAATATTTTTAACAAAAAGAGTTATTTCTGTATTTTAGTTGGGTCTTTTTTTAAGATCTCTAGGCCTGTGTTTGCCAAAAGAACTGCAGAAATAATTGATGCTGAAGGGGATTTTATTTTTTAAATGGAAATTTCTGAAATATCAGAAATAATAAGGCCAAGAAATTGACTCCAGTCCCTTGTAGGTATTTCTGTAAATCCCTACCACAAATATTAAATTCAATTTCTGCCTCTTGCCAGAGCTGGAGAAATCCCTGAGAGCAGCTCAGCTCAAGGCACAAATTCTGTGGGTGCATCTTGTCATTCTCAATTTCCAGCACTAACCCATCCCAAATTCTTGCTGCCAGTAATGACAGGTTTTGTCTAAGCTGGCAGGTTTTAAGTCCAAAATTTTGATAAAATAACTCCATTTTGGGCAGCCAGCAATGCCTGCTCCCCCATCTCCCAACTTTCCTCAGAGCTCTAACAAGAACACTTGATTTTAGCTGCAATTCCTTAAAAATGTAGGATCTCTCAGGTTAAGATCACCCCAAATACCTCTTTTGATGAGGTTTTTTTTGGTCACATACCTGATGAACTTTATTCAGCTGCAAAAAAGGTGGCCCAACTGCTGAATTGATGAGGTGAGGCAAACCTGCAGATGCTCCAAGGACTGTTTAAGAAACACACAAAAAAATATCGTGTATTTTACCAATTAGGCAAGTAAAAATCTTTAGAATGATCCTGTGGTTTTAATTTGCCTTCCAGGAAACCTCCAAGTGCACAAAGGTCACTCTGAGGGAAGGACAGACTCGTTTAGGTTGGGAGAGTTATGAAATCTTTGGAGTGAGAACCCAAAAGGCCCCTCCAGGAGCTCCTCCACGCTGAGAGTTTCACTCCTGAGCTGACTCCAGGCCTCAGCTTTATCTGAAGTGCTTTAAATTCAGATTAATTCAAGTGTTTCTGCCCTGAAGTGGTCACTTCACTCCCCATTTCTGGGTTGCTTTGTCACCACACTCCATCTCCCCATCACCTGGCTCCTGTTTTTTCACCACTTGAAATGTGATTAATTAGGGTTTATGTTTACTCATCTCCTAATTAGGACAATAATTAGAACACAGAACTCTTTTTGCAATAAATACTCTGCACAGCTGTGGCAGCAGCCAAAAGAATAAAGATTTACATTGGCAACAGGAGAAAGACTCAGCTGCAAAATTCAGGTCTAGAATCAGATTTAAGTTTAGCAAAGTCTGGCAGAAGTCTAAACCCATTTCTAATATGAATATCCAGAGCCCAGGGTTTATAGGGTATTTGTAGGAACACTGATTTTCACCCAAACACAGTGTAGCAAAGCACCTCTTGACTTTTATAAAATGTGAAATTATCTGCTCAAACACACTGCAACAGTGTCTGCACACACTTTAACATTATTTCCACTTAATGACTTTGCCAAAGCCTTGCAGCACTAGGAACAGGGTTGAATTCTGCATTATTTCAGAAGAGCTTACCAGGTTTAACAGCGTGGCCACGCAGCTGGGGCTGCAGCATCATCTGCAGCATTGCTGGATTATTAAAACTCTTCATGATCTGCACTGGATTTGGCTCTGGAAGCAAACCTTTCCTATTGTTCCTCATCTCCAGTGAAGAGATAAAAAGTGTTAGAAGCAGGAGAAAACAATGAACACATTTAAATGCCTCAAACTCCAATGGCAACGCACACATTTCATCTGACACAGAAAAATAAACATTTCCTTCTCTGTTTCCTGCTTCTTTCCCCCTCCAATGAAACACCTAACAAACGATTCCAACAGAATTTCAAGCACATTTCTGTTTTCCCTTTAAAGCCAGAGTTCTCAGTACAGGAGAATAAGAAATGTTGCCATGAGCACCATATCTTGTAACAGACTTCTCATCTCTTTTACAGAGATGTGGTGTGAGCCGGCTGAAGAGAGGGAACTCTTCTGCCTCTCCATGTAACACTGATCACATCCAATTTTCTAGGAAATAACTTGATAAGACAAGTGGGTGTAAAAAGCTTTCTTCTACCTCGAGCATGAAATGAACCTATTTCTCCTGCCTTGAAATTTATCTTGAAGCTGACAAATTCTTGCCTCTCTGTTTTAAACCAAGTTTTACCTCGTCCAGTGACTCATTCCCAGTCACTTTTGTTTTGAGCTGGAATGATTTCTCTTACAGGAGATTACATTTACTAAAATCCCAGAGCTATGTGGGTGTAACTTTGTGGTATTTTATGGAGATATTTTATCTTCTCCCTGGCCATCTTGGCCTAGGAGGAGCTTGGGCTGCTTCTACAGCATTCCAGAATGGTTTGGGTTGGTTAAAGCCCATCCTTTACCATGGGCAGGGAACCTTCCGCTATTCCAGGCTGCCCCAACCCAAAATAACCCCAAATGCTCCCCAAATGCCTAGGAGGAGCTTGGGCTGCTTCTACAGCATTCCAGAATGGTTTGGGTTGGTTAAAGCCCATCCTTTACCATGGGCAGGGAGCCTTCCACGACCCCAGGCTGCCCCAATCCAAAATAACCCCAAAAGCCTAGCAGGAGCTTGGGCTGATTCTACTCCACGACCCCAGGCTGCCCCAATCCAAAATAACCCCAAAAGCCTAGGAGGAGCTTGGGCTGATTCTACAGCATTCCAGAATGGTTTGGGTTGGTTAAAGCCCACCCTTTACCATGGGCAGGGAGCCTTCCACTACCTCAGGCTGCCCCAACCCAATATAACCCCAAAAGCCTAAGAGGAGCTTGGGCTGATTCTACAAAATTCCAGAATGGTTTGGTTGGTTAAAGCCCACCCTTTACCACGGGCAGGGAGCCTTCCACGACCCCAGGCTGCCCCAACCCAACATAACCCCAAACGCTCCCCAAGCCCGGTGCCACGAGCCCGTCCCCCGGCGGCTCCCTGGCATCTCACCATCCTCTGTGCTGCTATCAGGGCTGCCAAGGTGCTCCTGCCCGGGGCGCCGGGGGCACAGAAGGACACGTGCACCCTCCTGCCGTGGATGGTGGCCCCGTCCATGGCCCCTCGCACGCTCTCCGCCTGCTCCGCGCTCTCGTACTCCACCACCGCAAAGTCGCCGCTGCCGCCGTCCTCGTCCTGGGCAAACTGCAACAACAGATCCCAGCGCTGCAGGGAGCCTGGGCATTCCTGCAGTGCTGCCACATCTGCCACAGCTGACACCACCCCAGGTCAGTGTTTCCCCCAGACAGGAGGCTTCTTGCTCAAAACGCTGGGTATCACATCTTCATCTATTTGGCACTCCTGCTTTGGTCATCTCTCCAGGGTCATCTCTCCATGGTCATCTCCTCATTCCTTCCATTATCTCTTCCATCCCCACCTTCACTTGCATCTCACCTCATGGAGAACTCAGCCATAAATGTATTTAACACATATTTAAACAACAAAGGAGGGACGAGAAGCTGACTGGAAGTACAGCTGGATGCCACAGGCAGTTTTATTTTGCAGGGTAATTATAAAATCGGTATTCTTTTTTTTAATTTCAGCCTGCAGGAATCAAAGTGTGGTTCATCAGGGAGCATGAGTGCTGCTGAAACGTGCAACAGTGCAAACAGCTCCAGTATCTGGTGCCTTTTGGGAGCATGTGAAGGCTGTGGCTGTGGGGAATGCCAAGAGAAGATGCCAGACTGATCAATCAAGCAGACTGGAAAAGGGCTTACGTGGCAAACACTGCCCTGGCCTTTGTGTGCAGACTTTGGGAGAGAATGAGCAGATTTAAATCAAACAAAAAAACAGACTGAGAAGGGAGGCATGAAGCTTAATGCAAAAATCTCCAGTCCCCAGCTGAATGGGAATGATGAACGGATACCAGCTCTGGTGTGGAAGAGACAAAAGCTCCTCCAGATTGCGCTGGATAAAAACAACCTCAGCCCCACTAACTCCCCCTGACAACTGAAATATAAACCTCAGAGATCTGGAAGAAAAGGAAAGGGGTCAGATCTTTAATGGCACTTCCAGCCTGGCCTCTGGGCAGAGCTCTGGAGAACACAGATTTTGTATATAAACACATTTTATATTTATATTTTCTACAGATACCAGTTTAGGTGGATTGGCAAAGACCTGAGGTATTTGTGAGAAGAAGGGTTTGAAGCTATGGCACATCTGTATTTTAGTTTCAGCTAAAATGAAACACAGTTAAAAACTCCCTCAACACGTCCCAAGTGCAGCCACCAATATTCTTGCAAAGGATTCAGGAATTTTTCAACTTCCCAAGTAAACAGGTACTGAAAAAAAGCTCTTTATTCCTACCCAGATAAGGGTGGAGACCTTTTAGAGACAATTTAAAGTTTACAAAAGTAAAGAATGAAGTTTACTGGCCCATTTTGCTGAAACAAAAGACAAGCCACATTTTTTCTAATGTGCATCCATTTAGCTTCAGCTCCTCCTGATGGAATATTTCTGTTGTCAATAGAGGAGAAAACAAAATTTTTTTTAAAAAAATGGTAACTTTGAAATAAAATGAAAAACCCAGAGTTCATTTCATTAGTCTAGGTAAGAATTTTGGGCAAAGGATTGTATTTACCTGATTAAATAGTGCATGAGCTCCCAGATGAACTAGGCCATGGCAGTACCACAAGTGCTACATTAAAGTTTTCCAGAAAAAAATTAATTTTCTCTGTCATTCTCTACAGAAATACCCCCCACACTGAGGTTTCTGCTACCCTGTCCTCTCACAGTTTTTCTGTCTCTGCCCACCCCACCACATCCCCCCTCTCTGCATTTTCCACCTTTTCTTGGATCATCCTCCTCCTCCTCTCTTTGTCCTCAATTTTCACGTTGTCTCACTCACAAACCCATAATTAATTAGCATCCATTTTCTTCCCTTTTTCACCTATCAAATCTGAGCTATTTGCTTTCCTACCTCCACCCTCCTGTATCTTACAGGAACAGGAATATTTACTGACCTAATGCAGACACTCTCCTCACCCACACCAAGTATGATGTAGATTTATGATGATTTAAAAAGGTAAAAAGTCAATTTTTAAGTGCCTCTAACTGCACAGCAGAGCTCTGTCAGTGAAACCCATTTTTCCCCAAGAAGTTTGTTATTCTTTGCAGCTCAGAATTTTTAAAGGATGGTTAAAAATTGTTGGGGGAGCTGGTAACAGCCCCTGGATTATCTGACAGCTGGAAAAAAAGCCCTGAAGGAAAAGACTTACAAGGATCAACCTGTTGAGCTAATTAAACAAAGATTGAGTAGGAGACTTGAGTACAGCATTTAATACCCTCTTAGAGGAAGAAAATAAAGGGGAGTAAAAGCTCCTTAATTTAGGCATCAGTGAGGTGAGGCTGAAGCCAGACACATTCCCAGGCTGGGGATCAGAACAGGCAGGAATGGGCATTTTCTGGGAAGAGCTCATTCCCATCCATTCCTCTCCTGGAGCATTTGGATCAAGCAAGCCTAAGGATTTACTGTGGCCAACTGCACACTGCTGGGGCTAGGGAAGGGCTCCAAGGAGGGGTGAAGGCTGCAGGTGGCCAGCCCTGATCCTGGTGGGCCTCCTGCCCCACACCCTGGGGCTGAGCCCTGAGCAGCCTCCCAAGAGACTTAAGGGAGAAAACACCAAAAACCACCCTGCAACTGAAATCTGAGTGACTCCAAGGAAAGGTTTCCTTCTACTGCCTGTTTGGGATCATCTGTGTGTGCCACATTTATTTGTGGTCTCAGCCCACAAGGCAAGAGGATGGGAACTGCACTACAAAGGCAAGGACCCACCTCTTCTGTGCTTCCCAGCTTTCCAAAAGATGTGTCACTTTCATCCCTGGCAATAGCCCAGAACCCAAGCCTGCATCTTCCTCAGTTAAGGAAAAACACGTTAAATATTAATATATTAATTATATGATGCATTTTGCATCATCTGAACTGTTGCACTTATGGTATTCATATACTCTGTGAGCAATAAGACCTTCAGCAATGCTTACTTCAAAAGCTCTCAAAACTCAAATTATCTTCAGTAAAGGACATAAGGGGCTGTGTTCCAAACGTTTTGCTGGCATTTCACTGCAGTGGTGTCCTGCAGAATTCCCATGGATCACACTGCACACCCAGAGCAGCTCAGTACCACTGCTGCCATCACTGTGCAGGGGCACACTGAGTGATCATGAGAAAAACCAAAATGGAAGACAGCCAGAGCGAAATGAGGCAATCCTGCAACCCCAGCACTGGTTTTCCACAGACAGAAACCCAACATACCTGGCAGAACACAGGTTTGTACTTCAGGGAGAAAGCCTGGATCAGCTCCTTCGAGTCGGCGCAGTCTCTTTGTAATTTATCCACACAAAGGCACTTGGAGTGAATGAGGTTTGTGGTGAGCTGGTTCACATCCATCCACTGTGCAAACAGAGTGCTCTCCTCCAGCTGCTTGCCCAGGAGTTCCAGCCTGGCCTTGGCAGCAGAGTCCTTCTTCATGTACTCCACGAAGCCATAGCCCTTGGAGCGGCCCGTGAGCTCGCTGTACACCAGGAAACATCTCTCCACGTTGCCATAGGCACGCACCAGCTCCTCAAACTCCTCGATGCTGAGGGAAAGGGGCAGGTTGGTGATGCACAGCAGAGCATCCGTGGGCTGCAGCTGCACAGAGATCTCCTTCCCACGCAGGCAGTGCTGGTGGAATTTCCTGATGGCGCTCTGGGCCTGCTCCCCGTTTAACAGGGTGACAAAGGCTGCAAGAGAGCAGGACAGGGGACATCAGCCACACCTCTGCCTCCCCTGAACCACAGTGAGAGCTGCAGAGTCACCCCAAAGATACCACACAGAAATATATCTATTATATATATCACATAAATGTCTAAAACCTGGGATTATCAATTGTCAGCCTGTTTCACAGGGTGACAAAGGCTGCAAGAGAGCAGGACAGGGGACATCACCAATCAGCCACACCTCTGCCTCCCCCGAGAGCTGCAGATTTACCCCAAAGACACCACACAGAAATATATCTATTATATACAACGTCTAAAATCTGGGATTATCAACTGTCACCCCGTTTAACAGGGTGACAAAGGCTGCAAGAGAGCAGGACAGGGGACATCAGCCACACCTCTGCCTCCCCTGAACCACAGTGAGAGCTGCAGAGTCACCCCAAAGATACCACACAGAAATATATCTATTATATATATCACATAAATGTCTAAAACCTGGGATTATCAATTGTCAGCCCGTTTAACAGGGTGACAAAGGCTGCAAGAGAGCAGGACAGGGGACATCATCAGTCACACCTCTGCCTCCCCCTGAGAGCTGCAGATTCACCCCAAAGATACCACACAGAAATATATCTATTATATATATCACATAAATGTCTAAAACCTGGGATTATCAATTGTCACCCCGTTTAACAGGGTGACAAAGGCTGCAAGAGAGCAGGACAGGGGACATCACCATCAGCCACACCTCTGCCTCCCCCTGAGAGCTGCAGATTTACCCCAAAGATACAACACAGAAATACATCTATTATATATAATGTCTAAAACCTGGGATTATCAATTGTCAGCCCGTTTAACAGGGTGACAAAGGCTGCAAGAGAGCAGGAGTGGGGACATCATCAGTCACACCTCTGCCTCCCCCTGAGAGCTGCAGATTCACCCCAAAGATACAACACAGAAATAGATCTATTATATATATCCATATACAATGCCTAAAACCTGGGATTATCAGTTGAACATCAGGAGCAATTAACTCAGAAAGTGACTCTGCTGTGATGCACACAACTTCACTGCTGGGAACCCAAGCAGATTTTGTACCTGGGGAACAAAATTAAATATTCTACTAGCAGACTATTATTTACTAAATTAAACATTCCACTGAAGCCAACACAGTACAGATTCCACAGAATCTCTTTGCTGATGACATCCGCAAGTTCTCCCTTTGGGGTTAACAGATCTTTTTTTGGGTTTTCAGCCCATAAAGCATTGCACACAATCCCAAGCTGGATGAGGGAGGCAGGGAGCTCCTGAGGGCCTCCTGGCCCATGTGTTCGTCAGGCAGGGTCCCCCAGATGGGCTCCCAGGATCCCAAGGGATGGAGATTCCACACCCTCTCTGGGTGACCCTCGCAGGGCAGGTTTCCCTCCCAGGCACGTGAGGTTTGTCCCACGAGAGGCCTCAGGACTGGTTTTCCAAAGGAACTCACCCAGCTGAGGTCAGCTCAGTCCCAAAGGGACACTCACTGAGGAACACTCCTGAGAGAGACCAGAGGGAACCAAAAAACTTCTGAGCAACACCGGAAAGTTTCCAACCTTCACTGGTTTCAGCAGAAGGTGACAAAAAAGGCCCTGAGGGACACCAGACAAACTGAGGCAGTCCATGACTTCACACACAGCACATGATGCCACTCACAACTGAAATATATCAAAGTTTTAAGTTCTCACCTGTTCTTTTATTCCTGTCCACATAACAATATTTGATTTCATAATCTTTGAACAAGTCGTGGATTTCCTGCAAGGGAAAAGTACAAGTAACATCACACAAATAAGTCATCAAAGCAAGCAAGTGGATAAATTCATCCTCATTTCAAACAAAACCAAAAACTCTCCCAACAAACAGAAAATTTCACCATAGAAACACTATCAAATATTTGCTTTTAAAGGAGTTGGTTACACTGCTGCAGCAATGTTTTTATGTCACATACAAAACTGGCCTGCTGAATTTGATTAATTTACTTTTCACTCTCTGGGGTCACATAAACACAAAAGGGTGTCCTGTAACTGTCTTTTGATAAAGACAAATAACAGCACAGCTCATTAAATAGCAAAACCCTCTCCATTTCTCTGAGTACAACTGGCAGAGCTAAAACACCACGTGGACAAGGAACACTGGCAGCATCACATCACCAAATTTACTGAGGGCACAATGCTGCCCCAAAACCCAACAGTTGCTTTAGTCTCCCTGCTCGAGTTCACTTTAATAGATTTTCACTCTTAATAATGGATATTCTTTCACCCAGCAGATAATTGTGACCAAAGTACCCCCTGGAAAGTATCCTCTGTCAAGGACTGCACAGCTGCTCAACAGAGAATCAATCTCAAGAGTGCTCTTTGCTCCCACTAATTAATGGGAACAGAGGAGGGGTGGCACGAGCAAGCCTAAGAGAAGTTTGCTACAGCTATTCCCAAAAAACAGAGCTGCACGTGCCCCAAAACCCCACAAATTAATGTCAGTTCAGCAGTGAGAAAGCAGAGGTGAACATTCACCACGCCAAGGAGAAACCAGGAGTAATAACCTGGATAGTGACATTATTTTCTGGGATCAATCCCATATACTTGGTGCAAGATGATTTCTGCAAGCACAACAATCAACCAGCTTTGTCTGAAAGTTTAATTGCAGCTGATTTCCAGCAGCTGAGTGTAGATGCCAGTTTGGTAATTCAATATATGGAGCCTAAAGGTTAATTGGGTTCCTGGGAGGGGTATCAGGTGCACCCCTTTTAGTCAAGAGAGCACCAATCTCTGGTTTCACTATTTAACAGCTGTCAAATGCTGCATTAATAAAATATCGCAGCATTTCTCCAGCCACCACACGTCCTCAAATAAGGTGTGATAAGGATGGGGTTTCTGAAATGCAAGATATGCCCAAAATTCAAGCCAGGTAGGGGATTTGAGTGTGGACACCTCTCAAAAAAGAACTGGATAGTTCTTTCTGCACAGTTTTGGCAGCTCAGTTGTGCTGTGCCACTGAAAATTCCAACAAAATCATTTCTGTCCCACTCAGAAAAAGAGGGACATATTTGCTATTTTGATTTCTTGTATTATTTTACAAGAGCAGCACTGTAAGTTTTATATGCTGGTTAGGTAGCAGGAAACTGGATTTCAAACAGCTCTGATCACTCTTTTGAAAGTCATCTGTGGATCAGATGATTCCACATGATTTCCTGAAACCTGGAGAGAAAAAACAGCCCCTACTGAGCAACTTGTTGGGGGATAATGATGAGATCTCATATAAAAAATGATGAGAATACAAGGGAGATTTAAAATAAAGCCTGATTTCAGCACAGAAATCTGGTACAGATTTTAACACCAACTTCCACAGAAGCTGAACACTGCCAGCTTTGTGCAAAGGGCTCCTCCTGGAAGGTTCTGGGTCTTGTGGGCTCTTGGCAGGGCTGAGACCTTCACCTGTGGAACTGGGGCTGTTTCAGTGATGTTCCAGGGAAAGCATTTCTCACATAAACACCCTTGGGGAGGATTTACAAAGGCAGAACACACCCTGCCAACTCTAGGAAATGTGTATTCCTTTCAGTTAAACAGCTGTGAATATCTGTGTGTTACGCTGACATTTCTCTGCCTGCAATCTTCTTTTAACATCCTAGAGACAACAGCAATATTTACCAACACGCCAAAGGATCCAGTGTCACACACTGGACAATAAAAATATTAAGCAGCTCTGTCTGGTCCCTCCCAACCCACACCATTCCAGGATTTTGTGCTCCTGGAGCAGAAATACAATCAATAAAGCACAGCTACTCTGCAGCCCCTTCAAGCTTTAAAAGCAGATAATCTTGTCAGCAGTGCAAATTAAAATTGTAACCAGGAGATAATTGGTCATACGTTAAAATGAGCAGAAAATGAAACATCAAATATAAGAAAGGGAGTTTAAGAGAAATCACTCTTTATCCTTTAAAAATGTGTATTATTTACTACTGGAAATGTGGTCTTGAAATACTTCAGTTCTTGCCCTGTCCTCTCTTGGGTAGAAAAACTGGCAACTGAGTTTTCAGCTCTTATTATCAATTTGAGACTTGCACCTCTGAGACAGAAAGAATTCCTGCGAGAGGATCTTTGTGTTCAGTATCTGCATTGTTTTAAACACAAATGAGAAAGGGGCTCATCCACAGGCACATTTATCAAATTAGTAAAGCTCACTGGTTTCCTTCTAATAAAAGCAGCTTTTCCTACCCAGACTCTCCCAGTGCAAGGGAAAAAATATCCAAGAAATTCTCAGTACTCACCTGAACAATACATAAGATATATATAATAATGTATATAAAGCCTACTCAACTCAAGCACTGCTCTCTCTCTGGATGTAAAACTACATTTGATATTAAATGTAATAATTGTGCTATTGTGGCAACAGAATATTTAACAGTGCTAAGGGTGCCTGGCCAGATTTCTGCAGTGAGCTTCAGGGAAGTCTCCAATATAAACACCCTCCAAGCCTGGTCTATAACTTGGCTCTCACTGAGCAGCTCAAGGCCTGAACTTCACATGAATATCCTTGAGATGGGAATCAAGTTTAAAGTAGTTACTTGGCTAACCAAGAGGTTTTAAATCATCTCACAGCTCAAAAAGGCTTTGTTCCATTTGTGCAGGCAGGACAGGAAAAAGAGAACTTCTCAGGAAAAAAAAAAGCTTTACATTTACAAAATGACCTAATAGGGAGTTCATTTGATTCAAATTTCAGACTGCTAAACATTTGAGTTCATGGCATGACACATGGATTTCACTGCAGATATTAAACAAATAATAAGCAGTAAACAAGAGAATATTGCCATAGTTTAAATAACATGTTACTGAGGGGAAAACCCAGAGCTCTGCTGGAGAGCACGTGCAGCACTCAGCACCAACAAGAGGGTTAATAAAAAAACAAAAGGATTATAAAAAGGGCAATTTTAACCATCTCCTCATCAGAGAGGTAGGAGAGCCTCAAAATTTCATTAATCTCTGGATAAATCCCCCTAAGAAGTAACATTCCAGGCAGACTGGGCTCACCACACCTCTTCCATCCGAATTTCCAAGTGGTTTCCAGGAGCAAAGCTGCAGGATCAGGGGTGAGATGTGGCAGAGGCTGACCTGTCCCAAAGCTCCTGCTCAGCTCATCCCCCCTTCATTCCCACAATCCCAAACTAGGAAACCTGAAATGGATCCAAGCCTCTCATTCCAGCCCAGAAACTGCTTTTGGGGCAAATCTTTGTGTTTGGGAATTGATTCTCACTTTTGGAAGATCAGAGCCCTCGAAGCTCTTTAGTGAAGTAATGTAAGAAAACGTGAAGACAGGAAAACAACAATTTCTGAGAGGAATGAAAAACTTTTTCCTCTGATCTTCAGAGACTTTTGGGAGTGTTGGTAAGAGGATCTTTATGGGACTGGAAATTAATTCCATCATCCTGGGTATACTGGGTGGTGTGAGAGCTAAATGAAAGAGGGAAAAGACACAGAAAGAGGTGACTCGAGAGAGCAAGAGCTCAAAGCAAAAGAAAACCAATAAAGAACATTTTTAAATGTCCATCTTGAGGCATGAGAGCTGTGCCCTCTCCACAATGTGCCTTTCATGTTCAGGCAGTGTGACAGAGGAGCAATGAACACACAAAGGCCCTTCTACTTAAAGGTCTGGCATCCAACAGATTGGAGAGAGCCCTTCCTCAAATCATCACACCTCATTAGAGGCTTTCCATCAAACAAGGACAAATTATGGCTAATCCAGAGAGAAAGGGACAAAAAATGCCACAACCCCACCAGAAACAGCACCACGCTAAGCAGTGATTTGGCTTTTGATCAGGCACAGACAGCAGAGAAAAGAACTGAATGGGTCCATCAGTTCCAAAATAAAATACCAAATAAATCCCTGTCCCAGGTGGACTGTACCAGGCTTGTAACAACACCTCAGTGCTCCACTGCTCTCTGGATTCTGTCCCACCTACCCCAGCAGAACCACGGGGTGTTAAAGTAATTACCCAGCCCTACTTTGCTGCATGTCCTACACTGAGGAAAGCGTCCCCTCCATCAGATTTATTTTGTACAATGGTGGCATTTAGGGATAATCAACCCAAAAATGGTTGGCAGCAAGTGCATCTTCCACAGCACCTTCTCTTATCTGCAAACAGGGGAAGCAAAAAGCCACCAGCCCTTGCTGGGCAGCTGATCTTGGCACAGAACACTGGAGATTTGGCTACAGATCTCAGTAATGATGAGCAAAACAATAAATAACTCAAGGTCTAATCCTCCCAGCAGGAACTCCATGGGATAGGAGCTGGTATCCCATGTCAGATGGTGTCCCAGTGATGAGCCACTGCCCCTCTGCAAGTTCATCAGCCAGAAATAAGGAGCCACTAACAGTGAAAAAATAACAAACTGGGGGAAACCAAACCCAATTCTTTTAATCCACTGTGGTAACCAGAGAAAAACTGCAAATGGTAATCTGGGATGTGACAGAACTGATTTTGCTCTTACTGGTTCAGTGCTGTGTTCTGACTTTAGGAGGAGGCTAATGCTGCTCACAGGGGGATGTTTCAGTTGTTGCCAAGCAGAGCCTGCTCTGAGCCAAGGATTTTCCCGTTTCCCAAGCTCAGGTGTGTGGAATGGCAGGAGGGAGCAGAGGCAGGACAGCCACAGGGATGTCACATCACAGAATGCCATGCCCAGTACATCACCTGGGAGCAGCTGGCATCAGTCAGTGGGTGCTGAGCAGCTCTACTGGGCATCACTCGTTTCTCCTGGCTTTAATTCCTTCTAACTACAATTAATATTATTAGTCTCATATAAATTCTAGATATGTTTTATTTTTCTTCAATAACCAAACTGTTCTTAACTCCCAAGCTTTCCTTATCCCCTGATTCTCCTCAGCACCTGGGCAGTGAAGAAATGACAAAGTGGCTGTGTGGTGCTGGCTGGGGTAAAACCAATACAAACTCAAAACTTCCTGTTTAGTGAGGCACAACTTCACTTCCACTCTGGTCACCCTGAAGTTGTTGCCTGTCTTTAGCAGAAAGGGGAGAGGGAGGTGCTGTTTCCTTCCCTCCCTCTGCTCAAGCAGCTGCCTCCTCCAGAGCACTGGGAGCAGTTTTAGGATTGTTCCAAGGACCCTCTGGTTGCAATATTTGCTGTTCCCACATCCCAGAGGGTTCCTTGCTGCTGGGATGGGTGGTGGCTCAGGGAGATGCACACACAACAAGGCAACCCCAGAGACCCCTGATCACAATAAAAACCATTCTACAACCACGCTCCCTTTTAATCTCCTGGCCAAGACTCTCCCTGAAGCAGCAGCCTGACCCACCACCAGAGCAGGGCCCACCAATGCCAACAGAGCACACTCTCATCTGGGTGACAACAGGGACAGCCCTACTGCACAGCATCCACAGCAGTGCCCTAAAGAGGCCATAAAGCCCCTGCTCTGAGAGCACAGGACACTGCCTGCTCTGGCAGGGAGAGCTGCAGGAGCAGGATGTGCCAAGGCTGCAGGGGCACAGAGGATCACTGCCCCGAGCACACATCCCAGGGAAGCCTCTGGTGATCCTGCTCCACCTCAGCACCGAGTTCTGCCTTCGAGGCACAGGCACAGCTACAGATACCAAGGAGCTCAAGAGAGGTCAGCAACAGCCTCTGGCCATTTCTAGGTCTTTATCACACCACATGTTTGACACTGTGCTGGAGCAACCCCACGGGGATGAATCTGGGGAACTGCCTGGCAACTCTGGAAGAGTTCAACATCCCAGCTGAACAGCAAACGAGACTCTGTTCTTCAAGAACAGTGAAAATGTAAATTGTTTACCACAGATCTGCCACAAAAAATCATTTCTCCATGGCTGTAGTGAGAGAATTGCCTGGAGAAACACTGATCCTGCAGGCATCTGTCTGTAGGCTGAACTTTGGTTTCTAAGAGTACAAACCTGTTTCTGGTTCAGAAACCTCATGGGCAAGGGACATTTCTTCTGTGGCCTCAAGAGTAATTTATTTTTTAAATTTAGCTTCACACAGGTGGCGCCCCAAAGGTAATTGAAGATTACAAGTACAATAATAAAGTTAATATGTAGCTACAACTGGCAGAGAAATTATATTCGTTATATAACTTCATATTAAAAAAAAATTTTTTCCTACTTTTTGGACAAAACTGAGTATCTCCACCAATCTCTCCATCAGCAGAACAGTCATTTTTCACTTTAGAACTATTTTGGTAAATCTTGGCCTCACTCTTCACTTAATGACAAATGGCAGCAAAGCCAACACCCCAACGCTCAGAGATGAATAGTTACATTTATGAAAACCTATTCTGGGAGACTTGGCTGCATTTCAGTGATGTTCATCTCCCTCCTGACAGTGAATAAAACTGGCCAGGTCAGAAACAGTTTATCTGATTTTACTTGGCTCACCAGTTACTTCAAGGAGAAAACAGAAGACAAACCCGTGTTTACCATGGCTGTTAACTGGCAACAAGAAATGTTAAATTTCGTAGTAAGTTCGGAACTATGTGACAATCAAATACACAGGTAGACTTAACATAAACGACCACAAACACACTTCTTTCCAAAACTGCTCCAGGGCAGAAACTTTCTCTCCATTCTTCTGCCTTTATCACCACCACCAGTATCACCACCACCAATGTTAAAAATTGAAATGACAATTTGTAAAGTGCATTTTAGGAGCCGTACATGGTGTTCAGGGCAACATTAGAACTCGACGTATAGGAGAAACTGGCATCTAAGTGCTGCTTTTAAGCCATCAAAACACAAAGGCAAACTTCCAGAAAACTCCGTGGCTGCCAAACCTGACCTTAATGTTGGCATTTCCCCGTCACACACGCCGGCTGAGCGAGCGACGCCGAACTTGGAAGGTTCCACAGAGGTGAATTGCCACACGGGAACCCCTGGAAGGGCTGCAGCGGCAGCAGGGGACACCACCGGAGTGTCAGAGAGCGCTCCTGTCCTGGCCATCCACCGCGAGCAGCTGGTGCCACACGGCAAAGCCCTCTCTGTCAACACCGCCACTTCACGGAGATTAGCGGCGCTCGGCAAGCCGCGAGTGTGCCGTGGATCTCTAAGCAGAGGCGCCGAAAGCGCTCTGACAAAGCTGTCAGCTCGGAGCTGTAACCCAGGGCCGACCCCGCCGGGCTCCCCGCGAACAAACCGGGCGGGATGCGGCGGCTCGGGTTACTGCGAGCGCTGCCGGCTCTCCAGAATGAATAGCGCCTTTTTCTGCCGGAGCCGGGCAGGAGCCCAGAGCCCGCACGTGCGGCTCAGCGCAGGTACTAAAACCACCTGTGCTCTAGAGAGAGGGGGAGGCAGACGAGGCGCAGAGCACAACAAANTTTTTTTTTTTTTTGTTTAAATACTCGCGCATCGAGTTGTGTGTTTGGAGCTGGTGAAGCGACCGTGCAGCTAAATCACCTCAGCATCTGACTCACAGCAGCCGGTTGAAGAGTTCAGCGATCATCTCCTACCAACAGCAGCAATTTGAGCGGAATTTTCCTAAACCACCGACAGCCTGCGGAAAACCGCTTTCCCTCTCTACGTCTGGCTCACCTCACAACAATAAAATAAAAGCCAGTCTGGGGATCTTTCTCGCCCCGATTTCGCCCCGAAAGCGGCCGTGCTGCAGTGCCCTACCTGTGCCCTCACAGGTGCCGCCTTTCCGGCGGCGGCCCCGGTACCCGCTC
>VZTB01008991.1:673400-694244 GCA_013397245.1 Thryothorus ludovicianus | reverse complement strand
TAACGGAGCTCCCGGGGGTGTGCGCGATGAACGGGAGCGCAGCGGCTGTTTCACAGAGCGGGTCGGGCTGCAAGGAAACACTGAGCGGGGGCATCTGGTCCAAGCGCCCTGCCTCAAGGAGGCTCATCCCAGAGCACATGGCACAGGATTGTGTCCACACAGGGAGGAGGCTCCAGTGGCTCTCTGGACAATCTATCACCCGCACAGTGCAGAAGTTGTGCCTCCTGTGCGGGGGAATTGCTGGGCCCGGAGCAGAGCCCGGGCCTTGCTCTGCCCCTCCCTGCACACGGGGACACTCAGGGGGACACAGGGACACACGGGGGGACACAGGGACACCCAGTGTTGAGAGCCTCTCCAGGCTGAGCAGCTCCAGCTCCCTCAGCCTCTCCTGGGCACGGAGATGCTCCAGGCCCTTCCTCAGCCCCAGGAGCTCCTGTCCCTGTTGTGCTGAGGGTCCAGAGCTGGGCACAGGGCAGGATCCCTCCCTGACCCGCTGGGAATGCTCTCCCTCGAGATCCCCCAGGACACTGCTGCCGCAGGGACAGCGCAGGGACAGCCACCAGCACCCTCGGGCCCTTCTCCCTTCGTCCCCACAGTACCGCACCTCCAGCTTTTTGGGAAGGGTTTGAGTGCTCTGGAGGAAGCCGGCGCTCTCTTGTGAGGGGAATTGCCCCAGGATCCTGGGAATGCTGATGGAAGCCAAGGCAAGGCTCTGTCCCTCTTCCTCATTCCCCAAATCCCCATCCGTGCCGCCTTCCTTGGACGCAGATCTGCCAGGAGAGACTGAAAAACAGAACAGCAACAAAATAAAGCAGATCCCACAGAAGCAGCCAGGCTGGAAAAGCCCCCTGAGATCATCCAGTCCCACCTAGAATCCCAAGAGAACCCAAAAACTCTGCTGGAGATCAGCGGGCACAATGGCCCAGAGTGATCTTGTGCCAGTTTTACTCCTCATCAGGAATGTGACAAACTGATTAAAATCCATGAAAATGGGGAAAACAGCACCTGGATGCTGCACTGGCACAGGGCTGTGACCTGCCATAAAAAGGAGCCCAACATCACAATATTTCATGGAATCACTATAAAATAAATTTTCCCTTTCGTGAACTCTCTATAAAAACATTTCACTCAGCACTCACTTTAAAAAATAAAAGTAAAAAAATCCTCTTTTCCTCTAGCATAGTTCCTTGCAATGTCACTTAGAACACAGTAAATTTAGCTCTTAACGTTGTCAGCATTGCTATAAATGAGTGAAGAATAATTTAAATATTTGTAGCCATTTTTAGACACGAGGCCAACCACAAAGAACAAGCAAAAGAGAATCCAGACCTGAAACGTAAAGAGTCTTAAAAAGGAAATTGGAAGAACATGTGGAGTTAAATTGGGTGTATGTTACAATTCTTATCAAGAAAATCTAATTCTGATGGATAATTCTTGACTAGGTTCAAGGTGCCATTTTCATTATCAGTTACAGATTAAAAAACTCCAGCAAATAAATTATTTTAGAAATTGCTCTAGCCCAAAGCCAAAACAAGAACACAAAATGTCTTGGACTTTCATTAATTCTAAAATGAATTTTAAAACTACAGTAATCAAGGAGATTTTTGGTTTATTATTTAAAAATTAACAGCTGTTCAAGGGCTTCCTTTTCCCTAATTTTTTCTCAAACAGATGATGTTCCCCCTTTTTCAATATTTGCATTATTTTTAATAAATAGAATCATTGCAAATGAGAGGTGTGAAGAGTTCATCGATTATGGGACGTAAATAATTCTGGGATCATGAAAAACGAACACTTTCCTCCTAGGAACACTGAAACATGCAATATCTCCTCCAAAATTATCACCAGATCAAGCTGTTACAGCAGAAATTATGGATCTGCTCAAACATGATAAGATCTAGTGATGCTAATGAAGGAATTCAAGCAGAGTAATTAACTTTACCATTAATTTTCCAGTCTCAAGGTGGGCACTGCTTCACCTGTAACCAGTGCTCATTCATTCTACCCACAGCACTTACCTGCTCAAAAATTGCCTTTTTTGGTCTTTTGGGATGGGCTGCAGGTGTCCCTGAATTTAAGCCTTTCAAATTTAAAGTGTGCTGCTGAAAGAATTCCGAAATGAATGGTTTGATATTAATTCATTAACAAACAACATTCCTGCAGTAAATAGTTCCAGAGAAACTCTAGAAAATATGAATATATTCAGTGAATATATAAAATATCAGAAAAATGGACTTTCTTTCATGGTTAGGGATAGATATTTAAAATATTGTGTTTTGCAGGTCAAAGTATTCATCTTTTCTCCCCAGAGTTCATATCCAGGTGATATCAGCCTCCCAAAAAAGCTGCTCCAGGAGGAAGAGGAAGCTGAGCCAAGGCATGCAGGTATTTCCTGAAGGAATTTCCTCCTGCTGATTACAGTTTTCCATGGAATATTTATAGGACTTTGACTCCTTTTCTAGAGTTTCCTGACCAAACCCCTGCACGTTTATGCTTTGATCTCAAAAGTTCCCCATTTTCTAAAACACTTTCTCTGGATTTCAATACTGCTGCAGAAGCAAAAAGCATTACTAAAAACCAGAACAGTCCAGGGTAACTTCAGCTGTGCTGCTGCCCTGATGCTGTCACACTGATGAACCACCTTGGAATCATTTAATTTAGCTCATTAATTTCCTTCCTAATTAAGAGTTATGTACCCAACCCCAGCAGCTGCATTTGTAGCTCTCCTAAAAGGATCAATTTCCCTGTGCTTCTACAGCTTTGAAGTCAGACCAGCCATATATAATTTATAATTTGTATGGAATGGATGTGAATTAGAATTGCAATTCCAAACATTTTTCTGGAATTGGAGGTGCAGTCAGGTGTGATTGTCCAGGCTGGGCTGGCAGAAGGGGTCCCTATTGGATATTGGTGGGTATTCCACCCACCGTGGCAGGAGTGGAAATGGGATTTAAAGGCTCTCCCAACCCAAACCAGGCCAGCATTCTGGGATTTTCTGGAATTCTACATCCAAAAGTACAAACAAATTCAGGTCTGTGCACATAAAGTGAAAGCCAAGCCTGGGAGGATCTGCTGGATGCAAAACCCACCTGACATTGCCAGGGATGGAGGTGCTGAGGCTGTATCAGTGAGGAATGGCTTCCTGAAAGTGAAACAATTCCATGTTTCCTGCAGGTGGAACCCATCAGCTGCTGCATATTCCAGAAAAATACTGGATCCCCATCATGGCACCAACACAAACTGTGCCATTCCTTTTGTCCCCACTGCTCCTGCTCCAGCTGCTCCTTTTGAGACACCACTCAGATTTTGAATCCAAAAGATGCAGATCTCATTTGCAACACCAATAATTCATTTGGGGATGATCACCTCACCATACACACTGCACCCAAAATACATCAGAGGTGCCAAAAGGAGCTCCTTTGTCATTTTTTCCCTACAAAGTCCAATACTTTTGGCATTCTCCCATGTGCACCATCCCATGGCATGCCCAAACTTGGGATGTTTTTTTCCTCCCGTTCTTCCATCCAGGCACAAAAACTTTGCCAAACATCTGAAGTGGAACCTGCTGGCTGTGAATTTGCTGCTCCTGAGTTTGGGAATGATGGATTCTCTCAGGAGCAGCCTGGTGAGCAGCTTCTCCTTGCTTCCACTCTTTCACCTTTCAGTGGCCTGCAAATAAATAGTGAAAAGGTGGGAGAGCTCAGAGCTTGCAAAGTGAAAAACTCCTGCAAGGAAATCATTACTGGGCTCTTTTGTACCTGTGGTCTCTGCAGCAGAATTTCAAACCTTTGCTGCCCCATGCATCATTGGCAGATCTGTGTGGTTGTGTTTAAAGGCAGCAAAAAAAAAAAAAAAATCAGTAAATATTAAAATAAACACCACAAAGCAAAGCCAAGTTCTTGAATAATACCTGAGAACAAAGGAAAATGAGATCAAACAAATACAAATTCTGCTCTGTAAAGGGCCCAGATATTCACAGGGGAACCCCTTCAACACTTTCTCCTGAATCAATGCCCTCCCAGCTTTAAATCACCATTCTTCCCACACAGGCTTCATTTTTCTCATTCAGTTTCAAATTTGGTCATTAGTTATTGGCACCAAGTGCATTTTGGCAATTTTAGTATTAAAAAACATCCAAATGTTCCTTGGATTCCTGGCAAAAGCAAGTCCAGCCCCACATTCCTACCAGGAGTATTTTTATTGGCCAGCCCATGAATGTGCTGCAAATGGGAATTCCAAATAATTCAGTCTCAGATTCCCTAAAAGCACCCATTTTCTAGGAACTGCAAATTGATAGTGACAACTCACAGGGAATTACAAAATCATTTACCCCCCAAAAATGGGGAAATCACAATGCTGGGGGTGGAAGCATTGCATAGGGCAAATCCATACATCTCCATTGGATGTGGCTAATTATAAACCTGCAGGAAATTTGCTGTGATTAACTGAGATGGGATGGACTGGGAGGGAGCAGGCACGGGACCAGAAATTTGTTTGGAGAAGATAAAACCAGTCCATGATTTCTCCCTGCCAGCAGAGCCTGGAATTTCCAGCATCCCCCACAATATTTTGTCCTTAAAAACTTGTTACACATGGGGAAAAAACTTGTTCAATATGGAAAACTGGCTTGAAGGAGGTAACACAAGAGAAACATTCCCAAAAAATTTATGAGGCTTTCAAATGTTCTGCTGTTCAGTTATAAAAGGTTTCCATAGGAACTGTCACCCAACGTGCTGTGCCTGATTTCTCCATGTTCAGAGTGAAAAAAAATCCATCCCCTTCCTGTTTTCCAGGTTCCCTGGATGAGATTTTTTTGCATTATTTATGGAGAGTTCCTTTGTCCAGCTGCAATAGAATTAAACAATTAAGGACGTTATTATTATTTTGCAGCAATTAGATGATGTTAATTATTTAACCTTTAATCCTGTGTGTGATTTTCATGAACTATGCCAAGAGAAAGGATATTGGGAGGGACTTTGTGGAAGTGTCAGAATGTTGGGGAGGTGAGAAGGAGGATCTGAAAGCCTCTGCCTGCATTCCCACTTTGCTGGTGCCGTGCCTGCCCAATTTCATCACCTCGGTGCAATGCAAGAGCTTCAAAACTGGAAAAATCCACCCGTGCTGGCCAAACTGGAAACCCTTGGCAGTCTGCTGGCTCAAGTGGATTTAAGCAGAGACCACCAGTTTTGTCAGGACCTTGCCAACACCTTCCTGCACGTTTTTCCCTGCAAAGTGCCTGAGAAAAGTGCTAACCTGGCAGTTCTGGAGGCTGTTCCCTTTATCCACGGCGTTGTTCCAGAGCCAGGTGAAGGGGGGGTGGAAGGATTCCTTCTGCCCAGTGCCCTTGGCCAGCAGAATCCCTTCCCTGCTGGTGTCCCAGGACAGGCCCTTCCTGCAGAGGGCACTTGCTTGGGCAGTGCTGAACTGGTGGATTTGCCAGTGCCAGCTCCAAAAACCTCCAACAAACCAGGACTGCTCCTTCCCAGGGCAGCAACCAGCACGGAAATGAGCCCAGGGATCATTTTTTCCACAGGATTTAGAGGAGGCCACTCTGAGCTGAAGAAAACCTCCAGACCCAAGCCACGTTGTGCCTGTGCCATCACCCCAGGGGGCTGTTCCAAAGGGGGATCAGTGATCCTGGGGGACCCTGTCCCCAGGAGGAACCAGCAGTGCTTCTGAGCAAGGGCTGGCACTCACCCCAGCCCTGCCTGGCACCTCTACCCAGGCAGGGCTTGGAGAACTTCACTCTTGGACTGCAGTGTCCAAATTCCACCGCAGCCTTGGCTCCAGGAGCGCCAGCCCTTCTGGGCCAAGGTCCTTCCGTGCTCAGCTCAGAACACAAAGCACAAAATCATCACCTCTCATCAGCCCAGGGGCTGCCAGGCACCAATATGAAATATTCCATGGCACTGATGCTCCTTCCTCCCCACTTCGGCTCCCTGGCAAAGGGGGGTTTGTACTGCAAACAATTCCAATGGTTCCCGAGTTAACTGCTGCAGGAATTAATATTCCAAACATCTCTGACAGCCCAGAGCAGGCTCCTTTGAAAATCCCAGCCATAGCTGGGAATCTCTTTTACAAACAACTGAAACGGGCAGCCAAGAGCCAGGAACGCTGCAAATGAATCCTGGACTCGCCTGCAGCCTTTTGGATTACCTGCACTCTCTCAGATCCAGGACTTTTGCATCCTGGTTTTTTCTGCTTTTCCATATTTGCTGCCAGCTTACTCCCATAGCTTTTCCTCTGACAAATCCACTTTCTGTCCCCTTGCCCATTTCTGGGTCACTGACAGAATAAAGCCTTTGAGAGATCTCCCTTTGCCCAGTTATAGTCACAAGTCCTGCTGCATGTGAACATCTCCTGAATTCCCATCCATCCTCCCTTCCCTGCCCTTGCCAAGGGCAAGGATAAAGATAATATTTCATGGCTTAAGCGGCCCAATAAACTGTTCATGGGTAAATTGTACCAGGCTTTGCAAATCACACTCTTTAGCCAGGCAATAGCATAAATAAATTAAAAAAAAACCAAAACCTTAATGCATTTTCAATCAATACATTCTGCCCAGAGAAATGCTTCTCCATGGTTCCTTGGATATAGGAAAATCCATACACTTGGCAATCTCAAATACTCCAAGCATTGAGTCAATTTAACATTCATGAACACAAACTAAAGGCAATGCTCATTTTCACTTTAAAAGAACCTGTTTGTTTTTGGTTGGGAGAATGAAAGAAAACCTACAGGAAATTAGCACAACTATGTTGGGAAAATGAAATAAGTGGGAAATTAATGGCCATAAAGTTTTATCAGTTCTAGGCAAGGAGGATCCAGGGTTTAACTGCTCCTTTTATGATCTTGCTCCTCAGTCAACACAGTAAAACAATGCTGGGGAGGGAAGGCCATGGCAGAAGCCAGGCAATAAAAATGAAGAGCTCTCATGCAGCTCCTGATAAACCCCAATCACATCCACTATCAGCACTGGGATCTCCCAGCATCCCATTTATTCCTGCTGGACAAGGTCAGTGCACTGGGAGCTGGGGTTTGGCATACCTGAAATCAGAGTTTTCCCTGTAATTTTTACCAGCAAGAGCCTGGGCTCTTCCCATCACTTCAAGTTAAAGCAGGGCTGTGCTTAACTTCCATCAAGAGCAATTTGTGTGTTGCAGAAGAGACGAAGCAGCAGCAGAGAGGAGAAGCTCCTGAAAAGCTTTTAAAGCAGAAGGGGTTGATTGCTGGACCTCCACGAGCTGTTCCAAGAGGTTCTGGGAGCTCCTGAGTTCCTGGCAGAGCTGCAAGAGAACGCTGCAAGCACCTTCTGCTGGCAGGGAAGGTGAGGAACCACCAAAAAACCTCTGCCCTGAAGGAATACTGCAGGTCAAGTAAAGAACATGATGGCTTTTTCCAATGCACGTGGCTATTAATGCTATTTCTGATATGTTTTATTAAAAATGCTTTGTCCCACGGTATCCAGGCACCAGCATGACTTTGGATTCCAAACTGGAAATGAATCCCAGCCTGGTTGATACCCAGGGCATCAGCTGCAGAGCTCGGAGAGCACAAAGCAGAGGCTCAGGGGATTCCTGCACTGCCTGCTCAGCAAAAAGCCTCCTCCAAACCCTGCACAAACACAGCACAACAGCAAATCTGAGGTTTCAGGGGAGGATCAGGAAAATAAAACCCTTAAATTATTTGCTTTGGTGACTCTAAGCAGTGGCTGACCTCTTCCAAAAATGGTCACTTCCCAAATAATGATCAACCAGCTAAAAAAAGCTGGTTAAAACTTCCATCGATGCTGTCATTTACATTTCAAGTTTAGATTTCTCAAGGCTGTTGATAAAACTGGAGGAACTGGAGTGAATTTTCAGTCCTGTTCAGCCAGAGAAGGAAACTGAGGCAGAATCATTTCTGTGCAGCCACCTCTCCACAGATCTATACTTATGTACAGTTTATTTCACTAGAGATTTTAATTTTATACATAGTATAAAGGGGTATCCTGGTATCACACATAGAGTTATTTTACTGTACTGTTTAAGAACCAATTTTTTACATAATACAGTATTAAGTACCATATTAATTAAAACAAGTGATTTTTTTTAAAAAAAAACTACATATAAATGGATGTTTATCATATGCACAGTGCAAGAACGGCTTGATATCATTGTAATCACAAAATGTGAATCTAAAATACAACACTGTGATTGAAAACTAATTGATAATTACGATGCCCTGTTTTGTAGACATTGATTAATCTTTGTTTCAATTACCAAGCAAGGTTAAAATTCCAGACAAACAGCAGCAGCTTCTCGTTATGGTTTCAAGGTTTCTTCCACAGTGAGCCAAGTTTTACAGAACACTGGTTCATCCCTACTTGTGGTCTAAGGAAACAGAAGAATGGCACAGATTCCATCTGGGATTACCTGGTAACTAATGCTAAAGAAACTCATTACTTCCACGCAGGAATCCTTTGAGGATGAGCAAAGAGATAAAGGTAGAGAAGTTTCTGGGCAGATTCTGGGCACAATTCTCCAAATTTTAGTACGAGAGTACAGGATTTCTCCTCTGCAAATAGGAAGACAATACTGGAATAGAAATCAGGCTGTAATATTTACAGGAAACAAGTGTGGAAAAGAAAGCAATCCTAATGTAAACACCGAGGCAGAGAGGGCTTCTTCATTTTCCCTTTGCAGAGTGGGGCACTGGAGGAAGGTCAGCTCCCAAGGAACAGCTCTTTTCCTGGGAAGAGCCCCTTCCCCAGCACAGAATGCACGTGGTACTCGTTGAGAATCCCTAGCAGGTTTTCTCCCCTCACTCCCCCCAAAGTTTCAAGTTCAATAAATAGTAGAAAAATAATCCTTTACTTAAAAATCTTGAGATGCATTGTCCCAGGTCCTGCACAGTGGGCGCAGGGAGCTTTCCACCTGCAGAGGAGTCAGCAGCTCTGCCTGGCACTTCTGGGCTCTCCAGCTGCAGATTCCTGCTCTTCCAGTTAAGGAAACCAAATCATCTCTGGCTCTTTAAGCTCTCTCTCTGCTCTTGGCTCAGCACAACCAACTCCAGCTGCTGGATAAACTCCCACCCCTGTTCCTGGAGCTCTACCGTGCCTCCTGCTCCATCTGTCTCCGTGTTTTGGCAGGTCCATTCATCAAGCACGTCTCCAGGCCAGAGCCAGCCTTACACTTGGAACAACGCAAAGCTCTGATGCCTCGCTTTGGTGGGGAAGCCTGTGAGGCTGTCCCAGGGGAGCAGCACAGTCCCCATGGCTCTGGAGTGGCATCTGTGGGGTACTCAGTGCACGGTGACAGCGGCCTGCAGGTGGTGGCTGTGGTGTCCCCAGTGCCACAACCTGCAGGTGGTGACTGTGGCAGTCTGCAGGTGGTGGCCACGGTGTCCCCAGTCACAGTCTGCGGGTGGTGGCCGTGGTGTCCTCAGTCACAGCCTGCGGGTGGTGGCTGTGGCAGTCTGCAGGTGGTGGCCGTGGTGTCCCCAGTCACAGCCTGCAGGTGGTATCTGTGATGTCCCCATGTCACAGTCTGCAGGTGATGGCCGTGGTGTCCCCAGTCACAGCCTGCAGGTGGTATCTGTGATGTCCCCATGTCACAGTCTGCAGGTGATGGCCGTGGTGTCCCCAGTCACAGCCTGCAGGTGGTATCTGTGATGTCCCCATGTCACAGTCTGCAGGTGATGGCCGTGGTGTCCCCAGTCACAGCCTGCAGGTGGTATCTGTGATGTCCCCATGTCACAGTCTGCAGGTGATGGCCGTGGTGTCCCCAGTCACAGCCTGCAGGTGGTATCTGTGATGTCCCCATGTCACAGTCTGCAGGTGATGGCCGTGGTGTCCCCAGTCACAGCCTGCAGGTGGTATCTGTGATGTCCCCATGTCACAGTCTGCAGGTGATGGCCGTGGTGTCCCCAGTCACAGCCTGCAGGTGGTATCTGTGATGTCCCCATGTCACAGTCTGCAGGTGATGGCCGTGGTGTCCCCAGTCACAGCCTGCAGTGGTGGCTGTGGTGTCCCCAGTGCCACAACCTGCAGGTGGTGACTGTGGCAGTCTGCAGGTGGTGGCCACGGTGTCCCCAGTCACAGTCTGCGGGTGGTGGCCGTGGTGTCCTCAGCACTCGGCATCCACGGTGTGCACGGTGACGGCGGCCTGCAGGTGGTGGCTGTGGTGCAGGGCGGGGTGGTGCAGCCGGTAGTGGTGGAATTTGTGGCTCAGCAGCGCCGCTGTCTGCGGTGGCGTGTCCAGCTCCAGGTCCTCGTCGTGGGTGCCCACGTCCACGCCGGCCGAGAGCGGGTCGTTGTTGCAGGGGGGGTTCTCGCTGTCCTCCTGGGGGCTCATGGTGCTGTAGCCTGGGAACAAACGGCAGCAGTGAGGAGCTGGATGCTCACAATTGCCAGGCCTGGCTGGGCACCCTCCGTGCAATCAACACAGGGTGCTCAGAGAGGGAATAAATCTGTTTTCTCCCCAGAACAAACCCCAACAGACTCATCCTCTCCTCTAGGTCTATGATGGATCCCTTCCCCTGCCACTCAGAATTGCCAGGGCTGGCTGGGCACCCTCAGGAAATCACACACAGAGTGCTTAGAGGAGGTGTAAAACAATTTTTTTTAATTAACAGAACAAAAACCCAGCAAACTCATCCTCTCCTCTAAGTCTGTACTGGATCTCTTTCCCTGCCATCACCTTTGGTTCAAAGCTTTGGGGACCTGTGGTTTGTGCCACCCCAAACAGTAACAGCAACCACGTGTTGAACAGTTTGTAACAGCAGAATTGATGGCACTGATTTCAAACCAAAACATAAAAGACACCACCCCCAAAAAACCTGTTAAGATTTAACCCGGATTTATCCAGACCAGCTGTCCCCACTCACACCAGGCTGCAGGGCAAACAACTCCCTCTCAATGAAATTTAAAAGGAAAAAGAGCTTGCTTTAATTGGAAATAAATCCTTCTCAAAAAACAAGGACTAAAGGCTGAGGAAGCCTTGGTGCTCCTGAGCATCTTGGTCAGGTTTTCAGCTGGAGACACCTAAAAGGAGGGTGGTAAAAATAGCAGCTGAGTCCCCAAAGCTGCCTCCCATTTCCCATGCTCTGAGTCATGGCTTGGAGCTGGCACGGAGGAATTGGGGAAGAAGCCTGGGCAGCCCTTTGAAGATGGAATTACAAAAACTAAAAATAGCAGTGCACATTCCAGATGGAGGTAGACAGCTCCCCTGCTAACCCAGGATGACTAAAAGATGGGAAGGATTTGCTGGGACTGCAAGAAAAGGAGCAAAGGGAGCACTAATCTGGCCAATCTGCCTCAGCACAGGTAATCTCAGCCCAAATCCAGGGTAATTCCTCCTAGAGCAAGATTGTCTAGGAGACATCTGTTCATCCACGTTCCAAGGCTTTGGCCTTTGGGTTTCCTGTCCCAATTCCATTAGTGCAACCAGAGTCTTAGTGCTGGGCCAGGTCTGCTGGAAGGTCCCTGGCCTTGCAGAGCTGACAGCTTGCAGACTGCCTTGTCTAGCCCTCCTCCTCTTCATTTCCTAATAAATTAAGCCTCCTCATGAGTCAACAGCATTACACCCTTCTAGCAGCTTTCCAGATTTAAGGAGATTTAGTCTCAGGACAGGGGAGACACATCCCAACCCCCTGAGCCTAATGGTGCCCAGCATTTGCTTCAAGGGGCTGGAAGATCACAGAATTCCAGAATGGGTTTGGGTTGGAAGGGACATTAAAGATGATCCCATTCCCCCCCTGCCATGGCAGGGCCACCTCCCACTGTCCCAGGCTGCTCCAAACCCCACTGTCCAGCCTGGCTTGGGGCACTGCCAGGGATCCAGGGGCAGCCACAGCTGCTCTGGGCACCCTGTGCCAGGGAACAATTCCTAATCTAATCCTACTGCCTTTCAGTGTGAAGCCATTCCCTGGTGCTGTCACTGCAGTTCCCTGAGGGAGAAGAAACTTTCCCAGATCTCCCCCTCAGCCATTCCCTGGTGCTGTCGCTGCAATTCCCTGAAGGAGAAGAACCTTTCCCAGATCTCCAGCCCCTCAGCCCTTCCCTGGTGCTGTCCCTGCAGTTCCCTCAGGGCGAAGAACCTTTCCCAGATCTCCAGCCCCTCAGCCCTTCCCTGGTGCTGTCCCTGCAGTTCCCTCAGGGCGAAGAACCTTTCCCAGATCTCCAGCCCCTCAGCCCTTCCCTGGTGCTGTCCCTGCAGTTCCCTCAGGGCGAAGAACCTTTCCCAGATCTCCAGCCCCTCAGCCCTTCCCTGGTGCTGTCCCTGCAGTTCCCTCAGGGCGAAGAACCTTTCCCAGATCTCCAGCCCCTCAGCCATTCCCCAGTGCTGTCACTGCAGTTCCCTGAAGGAGAAGAACCTTTCCCTGATCTCCCCCTCAGCCATTCCCCGNAGCCATTCCCTGGTGCTGTCCCTGCAGTTCCCTCAGGAAGAAGAACCTTTCCCTGATCTCCAGCCCCCCTCAGCCATTTCCTGGTGCTGTCACTGCAATTCCCTGAGGGAGAAGAACCTTTCCCTGATCTCCAGCCCCCCTCAGCCATTTCCTGGTGCTGTCACTGCAATTCCCTGAGGGAGAAGAACCTTTCCCTGATCTCCAGCCCCCCTCAGCCATTTCCTGGTGCTGTCACTGCAATTCCCTGAGGGAGAAGAACCTTCCCCAGGTCTCCAGCCCCTCAGCCATTCCCCAGTGCTGTCCCTGGCACAGGGAGCAGAGGGCACTGGGGATGCCGGCAAGGTCCCCCCTCAGAACAAAGCAGGTCAGAACTGCCCGACAGCACAGCAGGCAGGAGCAAAGCCTTGTCTGTGGCTCGGCTCAGCCCGCTGAGGGAGATCCCTGCCCCCAGGTGCAGGCCCAGGACTCACCGTGGTCGCTCTCGGTGCCGGAGCGGCCCCAGTAGCGGCGGCGGCGCTCGGGGCTGTGCGCGTGGCGCTCCATCACGGCCGCGATGAAGCGCGTGTTGCTGACTGCGACAGACACAAAGAGCCTCAGAGCACGGCCTGCACCCACACCCCCCTGAGCTGGGGCACTGCCACACAAAGAGCCAGCCCGACTGCTTCACCTGGGCTGTGCCAGGGCACAGGGCCCCATGGCAACAGCGTGAGCCGACTCCAAAGGGAACTAAAAGGGACGAGGAGAAGCGGCAGATGCCATGAAGCTCAGATATGCTTATTTTTCCATCTCTGAGTGTTGAAACAGTCTCAGATATTGAGTATTGTTTTAGTGAGGGCTCAGAGCCAGGGAGCCAGTCTGACACTGGAGCTTCCTTGGAGTTTGGGAGCACCAGCTCAACTTACAGCACGCCAGGATCATGCAAAGTGCCATTTTCATTGGATGGCAAAGAACTGCGGGCACCCCAAATCAATGCAAGGAGGATTTACTGCCATGTTTGCTGACCATACTTGCCAGACTTGGCTTCTGCTTTCTAGTCCGAAAAAGGAGAAGTGTTTTCTATACCCTGTGCTGTCACAGTGGCAATTTTCAAGCTGATCAGAGCTATTTCTGGAAGTGCCCGTGACAAGGGGTTGTGAGGGGCAAAACTCCTCCACACCTAATGGAGAATTATCTTTTAAAAGTGAAAAATGTCATTTTTCAGCATGACACTAAAGGTGTACTGGATGTCTGAATTAAAATATTGCTCTGTCATTTTTTACTGTGATCAGCACAAGCTTCCTCACATACTCAAATCTAGGACGTTAAAAAAGAAATGGCTGATTGAATCTCACAGTTTTTCCCAGGTTTTTTGGTACTTACTGATTCCTCTGTCCTCATGGCTGTCATCGTCCCTCTCGTCCCTGTCATTTTCCAGGTTGGACATACGCACTGACATTTCTACACAGTGGTACAAACAGAGAATAAAACTGGTGAGAGCAAAGTTCTGCATCATCTCACTGCCAGCTGCCACCCCAGCAACAGGAGTGGAAGCACTTGGTGTAACTGGTGTGAGCTGGGGGTGCTCTTCTTCCAGCGTGGATGGGGCTGGGATAGCAGGAAAATGCCTCATCCCACCTCCCCCTGAAAGGGACTCACTTTGAAGGTCTGAAGGAACTGATTTACAACAGAGCTGGGGGATGATCAAATACAGAGGGAATTAGCTCCGATCACACTTAAATTCCCAGCATGGTTTGGGTTGGAAAGGGCCTTAAAAGCCCATCTTTTTTCACCCCCTGCCATAGGCAGAGACACCTCCCACTATCTCAGGCTACTCCAAGCTCTGTCCAACCTGGCCTGGAACACTTCCAGGGAGGTGTTCCCACCTCTGCATCTCTATCTTTGTACCATTATCCCTTCTCCCAGCACAATTTTGCCTCTCAGACTTCAGTGGTTTAATCTCTCTATGCACAGACATTCCATGGGCATCACGTGGACCAGAACCAGGAAACAAAAGTAAAAAAAAAGACATATCCCAAACCCAAGGCACAAATGGGGTGGAAAGCGTGTCACTCCCAGCAGCTGCACAAAATTAAACTGTGATGGATAGACCTGCTGGGCCGAGCTGCAGAAAGCTGGGATTAGTGCCTGAGCTGAGGCAAAGCTTAGCTTATCCCCTTTGGTCTGGGCAGGCTCCCTGGGCAGCAGCAGCAGCTCTGGCTGTACCCAGGAGAGGGCAGCAAGACACAGCACGGACTAAACCAGGGAAACCCTGCAGCAAAACCAGGGGGAGAGCTCTGGGATTGCTTTTCCTTTGGGTTTGGCTGTGCTGCTGGATTGTTTTCCTCCCCAGCCCGCTCCTCACTCACCCTGTGCTGCCAGCGGGGACATGTGCTGGTGGCTGCGGCGGTGGATCTGGTGCCGGTACGCGTACACGGCCAGCACCAGCACCATGATGCAGCCCATGATGCCTCCAGCCACGGGGCCCACGGGGGCACTCTTGATCATGTTCAGGGTGATCACCTCATCTCCTGAAGCACAAGGGACAAAGCACAGGGAGAACGACACCGTGAATGCTCTGCAGGAAGGGTTACAGCGACAACAGGGAACATGGAGAAGCTCTGCAAGGATTTCTGGGTGATTGACTGTGCTCACTTGGGATAGGAACTCACAGAGGGTGCAGGAAGGGTTAAATCACCAATATGGAACTTGGAGAAGCTCTGCAAGGATTTCTGGGTGCTTGACTGTGCTCACTTGGAATAGAAAGAACCCAGAATTAAATCACCAATATGGAACTTGGAGAAGCTCTGCAAGGATTTCTGTGTGACTGACTGTGCTCACTTGGAATAGGAGAAGGAATTCAGAGAGGGTGCACCTTAAAGACAGGGATGCAGAGTTACACTCAGCTCCACATGAGGATTTCCCACAAGGTGCTCTCCATGTCTCTGCTGCCTGGTGCACTCTTTGTGCTGATTTGGCATGGGGCTAAGAGGTGACTGTTATGTGCAGAACCTGCTGCGTGCTCTGGAGCACCAACAGCTGAAGGCAGCCCCAGCTCAGAAAGGCAGAGTTACCGATTGCCCCCAGGTCATCCACGTAGGGACTCTTGGCTCCCACGATGCCACCAAAGCATTCCTTCTGAGGGGCACAGTAGGACTTGTCCAGGTGGGTCTTCCCATCGCTGTCCACCATGCACCACTCGCAGTCCAGCACCCCAAAGCAATCCCTGCATGGGAACAGCCAAGTTGGGCAGTTACTTTCCAGTTTAACTCCTCTCCTTTGCAAAGCTCAGTCTGGTTGAGAGCCACAAGACAGAGGGAGGCCAAAAGCATCTGTAAACCCTCAAGTACGTGAGTTTAGCCAGAAAAAATTCCATGGAAGCGCTCAAGTACCACAAGGGAAGTTACACAGGGAAGCTGCATTTCCAGCATCCCTTTTCCAACTCTGCCTGCTTTGGGATTTTCCTGCATCACTCAGCAAAAGGAGAATCTACTTGTAACTCCTCCAATAAGACATTCCTCAGTGTGGTGAAGTCTGGCTGCAGTTCCAGCCTTTCTCTGCAGCCTTTGGAAGATGGAAGAAAGGATTTGGGCAGTCTGGTCAGAGCATGGTGTGTTTTACCCAGCTTAAGCCCCTGGAGACTGCTCATAATGGGCAAAAATGAGCCCTCAATGCCAGCTGCAGAACCTCATTCTGGCACCATGCTTTTTTCCCTATACTTTTTTCTTTAAAACATTTAAAGCAGAGCTATTTCCACTGGATTATTTCCACGGGAGAGAATCCTGAGGGGTGGGGAA
The DNA here is from genome assembly GCA_013397245.1 of Thryothorus ludovicianus. Classification (NCBI taxonomy): domain Eukaryota; kingdom Metazoa; phylum Chordata; class Aves; order Passeriformes; family Certhiidae; genus Thryothorus; species Thryothorus ludovicianus. The sequence goes on along the minus strand of VZTB01008991.1, from coordinate 678,084 downwards.
GGCCACCTTACCCACTCTCTGTCCTCTGGTTGCACTGGGTGTTGATGCACTGTGGGAGTGCATCCTGCAGGCTGGGATCAATGGCTGTGAAAGTCATGGGTTCCTGATGCACCTCACAGCTTGGATTCCTGCACAGGAGCAAAGAAAAGCCTTGTGACCACAGGAGCACTCAAAGCACAGTCCATTAAAATAATCTGTGCCCACTGCATGCCATCTGCTTAACTGTACTAAAAAATTCTGCCTGCTGGACCTCAGCAGGACAAGCAGGGAGTTGGTTCCTGCAGTGCCCTGGCTCTCACCTGCTCTCAGCGTTGGTCAGGTTCCCAGTGCACTCGTTCACCTCCAGTGGGCACTCACAGGGACACTCACACTCGTTCTGTTCCATCCTGCAGGGCAGAAAACGTGGGGAAAACCCATCAGATTTAACCGTGGGGTTAAATCTTGATTTTAACCCCACGGTGGTGCAGCCCTGGAGCAGGCGTTCCCATGGATAAGGCTGCCTGCCCAGTGACTCTGCCCCTTCCCCAGGAACAGGGATTGCTCTGTCCTGCACAGGACTGAGGGTGACCCACCCCTGGCAGTCCCTCAGATTTGGATGCAAGAATCCTTCCTGGCAGTGCCACATCTCAGGACGGTGTGGGCAAAACCTCCTGGATCCCCTCAATAAAAAACCCCCAATCCATGCAAAATCATGGGAATTTCTAAGCCAGAAGAAAGGGGCTCACTCCCAGGTAACTGCTCTCGAGCCACTGAGTCTCTCAGTGTCTTTCAGAGTCCCAGCCCACGCCAGGCTGTCACCTGTGGCAGTTGAGGCACAGCCTGTCCACCATGCTGCAGGCACAGAAGGCCAGCGAGTCGCACGTCTCGTTGACGATGCCCACGAAGGCGTTGGTGCCCGGGATCCTCGTCAGCCTGTACTTGGAGCAGTGGCTGCCATGCACGAGGTTGGTCAGGTCACCCTGGGCAAAAACAAGGTGGCAGTGGTGTAAAATGTCGTTTTAGGGAGCTGAAGACTCTGCCCTTCGCAGGGGATCCTACAGAGCTGTGGGGACATGAATTCTGCCACAGCTTCCAGAGGTGGCGGCTCCCCTCATGAGTTTTGGTGAGGGAGTGCCACCCTCACAAAACACGGGCTGATTAAGGGCTGGGTGAGTTTTACTTCCCAGATACTTCTGGGTGAAAAGACTTTGCTGAAGATAGAAAGGAATTGGCTTAGCTTGTGAAAATGAGATGTGGCAGCAGATGTGACATTTCACTCCTCCCACTGCTCGCTGACCCATCCCCACTGTGCCAGCCCAGAGGCTCTGATGGGAGCCACCACTACATGCTGGAAACTTCCTGAGCCTTAAAAAGGGCCACCACAGCACTGCCCAGCTCCTGCAGACTCCTTCCTGATTCCTTTTTACAAGTTTCTGCTCCATCCTACACAATTTCCTTCCCAATACCACACCTCCCACTTGGTGTTTCAAGTGTGGGGAAAATGTTTAAGCCAACCTGACATAAATCAATGTGTTCTGATATGACTGGCAAATATTTTTGAATCTTCTCCCACAGTGTAACAGCTTTGGAATTGTTGTGGAGCAGCTTTGCCAGCGTGGATCTGTGGCTCTGTGAGGGGTGACAGCCCCTGGTTTAGACTCCTCACGAGAGGAAGCTCACACAGGATCTGTGGAGAGCACAGAGTGTGCAGGACGCTGCAGATTTCAGTCCCACAGCTGACAGCCTGGGAATGCTCACCAATAAATGGATTTATTTGGACACCTAGAGATAAGTTATTAGAGACCTCACAGGAGGATGTGACAGTGGTCAGAGCTGGAGCCAGAGATCAGCTCAGATCCATACAAACGTCCCAGCTATAGCTGGAAAATCCTCACCCAGCGACAGCCAAGTGCCTTCCCTCCCTCAGCTGGCTGAGACCCTGCAGACAGCAGCCACGCTTGGCCAGGGCTCCCACCACAGCCCCTGGACGCCAGGGCACTGGGTTTGTGTAGCCTGGTTTGTGTCTGGAGAAGGGAACAGAGGCCAATCCCCACGGAGGGCTGGCTCCCAGCCCCGGCTCTGAGCCTGGCAGGCACTGGTGTTTGCAGCAGCAGAGAGCCAGCCCACCAGAGCACACAGCTGGGCAGAATCAGATGGAAAGGCACACTCACCACCAAGCTGGTGTTGAATTTGTAGAAGCGCTGCACGGTCCTGTCGCTGAAGCTGTTGCAGAGGTTTTTCTTGACAAAGTTGGGGTGGTTCAGGATGTCGTTTGCTACCAGAGGCTCCTGTGGGGGAGAAGCAGGATTTGATGCCTTTGGGATCAGACCCCAAGAGCAGCTCAGCAATGAGAGCTGAGGAAGGGGGCAAGGGCAGCAGGCAGACCTTGTGTGTGATGTGCTGCTGCTCCACGGGCGCGTGGCCCTTGGGGTCGATGAGGGTCGGATGTGCCACCAGGTACCCCCTGTCCTCCATGATGAAGCACCTGCCCCCCAAAACACAGCGAGAGCCTCCTGTTAGACCTCCTTGGGCTTCAGGGAACAGGAGGAAATAAAACACGGTCTGAAGGGCTTTTAAAGGTTTCCATTGAACAGGGCCATGAAACAAATTCCCTGCAAAATGGCCCTAAAGAATGTGCTGGATATTTCCCCAAAGCTTTTCCATCTGTTCCTGCTCCAGAGAGCCAGGGCCATCAAGGAGTTGAAAACAGAGCTGATTAAAACCAGAAAGGGAAAGCCATCAGTGCACTGTCTGATTGGGGAAGAGCCAGAAATGAACAGAGCCTAATGAACTTGGAAAGCTTTAATGGTTTATTAATTTACTATGTGGCTAATTAAAGAGAGATTTCACACTCTTCTTTAATGCCCTCCCCCTTCAGAACTCGATTTTAGTGGGGGATAAATCACTCCTGTTGCACTCCCAGCATTCCCAAGCTTTCCTCTCCCTTTCCAGCTTTCCCAGACTGGATCTGAGCCCCAGTCCAGAATCCAGGGAGTTCAATCCATCCCTTTTTCCTTCTCTCCCTTTTCCATGGCTCTTCCCAGGCTGGATCTGAGCCCCAATCCAGAATCCAGGGAGTTCAATCCATCCCTTTTTCCTTCTCTCCCTTTTCAGCTCATCCCAGGCTGGATCTGAGTCCCAATCCAGTTTCCTGGGAGTTCAATCCATCCCTTTTTCCCTCTCTCCCTTTTCCATGGCTCTTCCCAGACTGGATTTGAGCCCCAATCCAGAATCCAGGGAGTTCAATCCATCCCTTTTTCCCTCTCTCCCTTTCCAGCTTTCCCAGGCTGGATCTGAGCCCCAGTCCAGAATCCAGGGAGTTCAATCCATCCCTTTTTCCTTCTCTCCCTTTTCCATGGCTCTTCCCAGGCTGGATCTGAGTCCCAATCCAGAATCCCAAACACTTGCATTTAAATTGAGACTGGAAACATCAAATTCAATTTCTGCATCAGAATGGTCCAACACCAAAAAATATCCTCAAAATTCCTCATTTGGGGAATGCAGGAACAGAATAAAGCCTCTGACCTTGCTGATCAGCAGTAGTTTTTTACTGGGAGGGAGTGATGCCAAACCAGAAATCCTGATTTGTTTTTTTTTATACACCATAAAATATATAGAAAAATACCCAAACCAGAAAAAAAACTGGGAGGATGACAGAAAACCACTTCCCTTCCCAAATTTAAGGTTTCAAAACAAACAAGGAACCAACAGCAATGCCCAAACCATGTTATCAAGTTACTCCAGACCCAAAGCAGAATTTATCCCACCCCACAGGATTTTGGAAAAAAGGAACAATAAAGATACCCAGGGGTCTGACTGAAACTGGATACTCCAGATGAAATCAGACTTCTGCCCAGGCTGTGCTATGGATTTCTGAGAAAAACATCCCCAGAGTGTATTTGAATAATTGGAGTTCAAATAACTGAGATCCTCTATCACCCTCACACGCTCACAGGAACTAAATAGGTAAAATTAAAACAAACAGAAGAACTGGGAAGTGTGTTCATTTAACAAGGAATGTTTCTTTACCCAGAATTTCAAAGAAATCTAAATATAACCAAAGAAATCAAATCAAATCTGCTGTCTTCTGCTTGTGTAATCCTGCAGATTGTTTCTTTAGCTGATGGCAGTTTGATCTGGAATAACAAAAACATCCCCATAATCTTTATGAGAAGGACAAGCACAAGTTCTACTGGAAATCAGAGAACACCCTGAAAGGAACAGAGACATGAAGGTGGAAATGACCTCTGGGTCATCTGGGTAAAGAAAATAAATAGTTAATTTATTTTGTGCCTGGCAGGAGCAGCTTTTACCTGATTTTGTTCCCCCCATCTTGGTTACAAACTGGCAGCAGGTCCATGAGGACTTTGTAGAAATATCTGAGGGTGAAGTCGATGCCCATCACAGCCACGGAGTGTCCTGAGGACATCTGAGCACTGCAGTGAGGGGGAAAGGTGAAAATTATAAACATTATAAATAATAGAAAATGATTATTAGTCAGGAATGGAATCATAAATAAACAAATAAATAAAATTAAATTAAACCAATGAATAAAATCAAACAATTAATACGTTAATATAAATATAGTAACAATAACAACAATGCTACTACTAATAATAATTTCATTAATAATAATAACAATAGTAACAATAATAATAGTAATAATAATGGTAATCCTAATCCTAATGATAATAATAATAATAAC
>VZTB01008991.1:614287-673348 GCA_013397245.1 Thryothorus ludovicianus | reverse complement strand
AGCCCGGGAGTGGGTCCCATCCTACACCCCCCACCACCTACACACATTTAATCCTGAGTGACAGAAATTAGGATTTAAATTTCCCCACCCCCTCAACCAAGCAGAGGCTGCAGCAGCCCCTGTATTTTCCACCCCCCCAGGAAGGAATTACCTGCACCCCTCCCCTGCTCAGCCCCTAGCAGCAGGAAGGGATATGAGGGTGCCAGACTTTGAGCTAAATCCCTAAAATGCCAGAGTGTGGGAGTGATTATGAATGGCAGGCAGAAAATGAGCAGAAAATAACATTTCTTAGGGTGATTTCAAAGGACCCTGCGATGTGGGTGTGCAGGTTTGTCCTTCCTCCATCCCCAGCACCCCAGTTCTCCCAGTCTGCTCCCAGTAGCATGGAGAGGGCACAGCCCAGTCCCCTCTCAGCCCTGCAGAAGGATCAGAGCTCAGGGGTGTAGGATTTACACCCATGTGGCCCTTACACCTCTGACTTGCTGCTCTTCCAGATGCACTTTTCTCCATTATTTTATCTCTGAAGACAGGAATAAAAACATTTAGGAAAAAAAAAAATAAAAAAAAGCTGCAAGGCCCAGCTGGAGAACACAAACAGAGCTCTGGCCACCCCTGCTCCATGGAAATCCAGCTCTGCTGGCTGGCCTGAGGCTGGTTTGCTTTTGGAAGAGGTGACGTGGAGATGCAGTCAAATCTCATTTGCAGACAGATAAATACAGATTTTTAAAACCTGCACTGAATTAATTGTTCACATTTCCTGCAGGAGGAATGGGAGGATGGCAGTGGAGCAGCACAGACACATTTCATGTGTGACAAGGCATCAAGCTCTGAAGTTCTGCTCTGTCCTAACAGACATTAGAACACTGTAAATATTTGAGCTTCATTTTTAAGCATTAAATCCTCCTGCTTTGCTGATGCCAACTGCATTAAACCACATCAGGCATAAATCTTCTCTTCCCAGCCTCCATAAAAAGAAATAAGATCTACATAAAATGGGGATGAGAGGTGTCAGCCCTGGCTGCCCTGATGTGGGTATTAAAGAATCCCAGCAGTCCCTAATGCCAGAATTCCTGTTAACTCCACAGATTCCTCTGGATTTTGGGCTCGGGCCTCTCTGGGGATTATAACCACATGTCACTATGAGCTTCAGAGGTCACATTTACCCAGGAATCACACTCACATCTGCCAAACTTTGTTTAACTGTTCTTTAATCATCTTTAATAACCCACAGGAGCTTGAGGTTCTTAGAGCTGAGGAAACCATCCCTTGCTAGATAAAAATCAGAATTTTGATGAATTGCTCTTCTCACAGAAGTGCTCATTTCCCCAGAGTCAGTTCCTCTGTGAGGAGCAGCAGGCAGGGGCTGGGGCTCAGAATGCTCCTGCCAAAACACACAGAGGTGCTGTGCTGGGAAATCCCACAGGGAGCAGGGGAATCTCTGCAAGAGTGGAGGAGCCATCTCCTGTTCCCTGCTGCTTTGGGATCCCCATTTCCCAGGACAGCACCACTGTACTGGTGGGCTGTTGGGCAGGGAGCTTGGAGGAGGCTCCACGTAAAAACCAGCAAGGTTTGGTCCATGTTTTATAAACTGGGCTCCTTTAAACATCCTGCATCCCAAATCCTGGCCTCAGGCTGGGGCCTGGCCAGGAGGGAGCTGGAACAGCAACAGTCTGGTCCTCCAGGAAAAAGTCATTTCACAGAATTATGGAATATCCTGAGCTGGAAGGGACTCCAAGGATCTTCCAGCCCAGCTCCTGGCCCTGCTGTTCCCACTCCAGTGTGTTCCCAGCAATCCTGGAAGGGCTCTTGGACATTCACAGGCTTTGCCTCAACACCTCTCTCCTCCTGGAAGCCCACAAGTGCTGGATTGAAGCAGCCCAGGAGAGGAGCTCCCCAGTTCCTGGAGTAAGGACAGCTCTGTCCTTAACCCCCTTTGTGCCTGGCCTCTCTGCCCTTGGATCAGCCTCCAGTTCCCTTCCAAACACCTCCCTCCCCTTAAAACCCCACAAGTGGGGAACTTCAGGAAATGTGGAGCTTGGCAGTCCTGATGGAGAGGATTTAAGTTCCAGCAGACAGGGAACACTTCCCAAAGTGCCTCAGGAGAGCAATCCCTCTCCTCCTCCCAGTTCCTTGGACATCCCACCTTGTGTTCACCCAGGAGCACTTTCCCACCAATCAATCCCAATTTTTAATATGCTGCTATTACTCCTCTAGCAGTAAAGTCACAGAATTCACATATTCCTGTAAAATGGATTTCTCCCAGCATTTCAATGCCTCATTTCCACAAGGCCAGATGACGTTTTACCACCAGCACTGTAAGAGCAGCTTTGGTTTTCAGTTCTCGAGCACACAGAGTCACCCAGCTCTGATAATTCTGGATTCAGAATTCCTGCCTGCCCCAGAGGCCCAGAGCCCCTCACCTGGAGGAATGGACAGTGTGGCTGATGGTCACCACGTAGCCAGCCCCTCCCACGTCCAGGTAGGGCCCAGTGAAGGTGATTAGTCCTGGATTGGCCACTGCATGCAGGTACCTGAGGGAAGACAAAAGAAAAACTCAGAATTAATGCCAAAGTCTGTAACTTCAGGACAGAATCCTTGACTTTCCCAAAATACCACTGAATTCTGCACACAGGGAACAGCAGGCACCAAATTTTAATATCAAACAAGTACCTAAACACAACTGTGACTCCAAACTAACCCAGACTGGCTCAATAAATGGTCCCCCAGTACACCCAGCTGCATTAAAAAAGCTCAGTTTACTTCTGCACAGAACACATTTAATGTAATTTCAGACATTTTCCCCCAGAACAATGCAGGACTTGGTGCCAGCAGAGTCTCAAACTCAAAGCAAACCCTGGCAAAACGACTACACTGCAAACTGAGGAGAAAAGACAGAACTGAGGCAAGAAAAATCAGAAAAATCAGACAGTGATTATAAATGACAACCTCTTAAAACTTTCATCAGCATAAAATAAGCCACAGTCATAGGACAGTTGATGAAGCTGTCGTAGGAAAAGTTGGTGAAACTTTTGCAGGCACCAAACTGTAAGAAAAGCTTTGCTGCTCCCTACCCAGAGCACCCCATGAGCAGCTGAACCCCTTTCTGCTTTATTCCCTGTGTTTTAATTGCACCTTCTTCCCAGAACACTCCAAATTTCAGGGATCACAGGGGCAGGAGAGCTGCAGAGCCACAGGGGTGGGGTCTGTGCCTGTCCCAGAGTGGCAGCCCCTGGCTGGCTCCTTCCCACAGATCCCAGCCTTTGGAGCACAGAGCCTGCTCCCATCTGGAAACTCCCCAGCTCTCTGCCCAAATCAAATGCTGCTGCATAATTAATCCCTCCTTGAAAGCAGGGAGGAAACCCACAGTAAACAAACAAAAAGGCTCAAATATGAACAACCAAAAAGGGCCCAAGGAGCTCAAATACTCCTGAATTAGCTAATCCCTGAAGGGGATGCTCATTTTCTGAATATTTATGTCCCCATCTGCCATAGCTGGGCTATGAAACACCAACCACCCCACAAAATAAAAAGGCCTGAAATTAGAACCAATAAATATTTGAACTGGCTGCATTTAAGCTCTGAGCTTTCTCCCCACGACGAACACATTTTAAACTAAAATTTAAAAAAAACCAAAAACCCCACAGGCTACGAAACCAACTCTAAAAAAAACGAAATCAACTCTAAACATTTCCCTTCTTGCCCTCGGAGATGATTCAAAGCTTTGCTGAAGGGACCCTAAAAGCTCACCATTGTCTCCTGGTGGGATCAAATGCTTTGTCCATGAGGGAGCCGGGGTAGATGCGGAGCACCCCATTGGGGGTTGCTATGTAACGCCTCACAATGTAACTGTTGAGGCCACTGATCTCCATCTGGGTCATCCATTCATCCGTGCCGTGACTGGTTGCCATCACTTCATTCCTGACAGAGAACTGCAAAACAAAGGCAGAGCTGGCAGGGTTCCTGCAGGACCCGCATGGCAAGATCATAAAAGCTTCCCCCAGAGCCATCGGGGAGCAGCTCGGCTCAATTACTTGGTTCAAGGCTGCTCTCACCAGACATTCCAAGCAGATTATTGGAATGAAACATTGGTGTTATCTCTGTGGTTTATAGTTTGTGGTTTTTTTTTAACTTGGACTAAATATCAATAATGTGCTGCTTGCACAGAAAATAGAGATTTCTCAGTTGTATGCCTAGAGAACACAAAGGTGTTTCTCCTAAGAATTCAACTTTTCTAGGGTTTGCTTCAACAAAGTTCTGCCACCCTCTTCTCTCCACTTTTAGATCAGATGTTGGGAAGGCATTCCTGGCTGGAAGGGTGAGGATGTCCAGAGAAGCTGGATCCCTGCAAGTGTCCAAGGCCAGGCTGCAGTGATGCCTTTTTGGGGTACCTAAAACCAGAGGCCAGACAGAATGAAGGGAATAAAAAGCTGTTATATTATTTAAGGGTCTCCAGGCACATTTTGGGCAGACAAACCCCCCCAAGGGGCTACACCCAAAATGGATGATGGGTCACGGGTTATCCCACTTTAAAAGTTTGGTCCATTTGCATATTGGGGGCAAATCTCCCAATTACAGCTGCAGGTAATGAACTCATTTACCCCAGGTTTGCTGCCCCAACTCATTTTTGTTTCCATCTCTCAGGGCCTGAGGCAGAGAGGTGTCCCTGTCCCCAGCCCTGTGTGTGACAAAATGGGAGAGCAGCAGCTCACTCTGTGTGTGGAGTTTAGTTACACACTGAAGAGCTGCAGGATCACAAATGCATGGAAACAGAAAAGCCAAAATGCCGAGGCAGGAGGAGCAGCCTGTGCCGGGGTGGGCCGGGCCGTGAGGCGGCTCGCAGAGCTGTGGCCCCACCTTGAGGCCGGGGTTGGCGATGAGCCGCGTGTTGTCGCTCAGGTAGGCCGTGTAGTGCTCCACCATCCGCTTCGTCTCGGGCTGGCTCAGGTGCTCGTACGGGGACGAGAAGCTGCCTGCAGACAGCATCACCGTGGGGCTCTCTGCAAACACACAGCACCAGCAAGGTCAGCAGGATGAGCTGGGGAAGGGGTTTGTGCCACAGGAGGGTCCCTGAGGAGGTGTCCTTGTGGTAGGAATAGTGGGAAATAGAAAAGCTATCAAACTTCTAGAAAGCAAATTGTAGAAGGGAGAAATGGGAGCTGGGGGTGCTCAGCCTGGAGAAAAGGAGACTCAGGGGTGACCCCAGCACTCTCTGCAGCCCCTCAAAGGTGCCTGTGCCCAGGGGAGGTTGATCTCTTTCTCCAGTCAGCACTGACAGAACCAGAGGGGACAGCCTCAAACTGCACCAAGGGAAATTTAGGCTGGATAGCAGGAAAAGAATTTTCACAGAAAGAGTGATAAAGCACTGGAATGTTCTGCCTGGGGAGGTGCTGGAGTCACCATCCCTGGATTGTTTAAAACAGCCTGGGTGTGGCACCCAGTGCCAGGGTCTGGTGAGGTGGTGGGGCTGGGTTGGACTCAGTGATCCTGGAGGTCTCCTCCAACCTGGGGATTCTGGGAATTCTGTGAAAACGTAAGAAAGTTAAAAGAATTAAGGTTAGAAAATAATAATAATGCTATGTGTTGTACAGAGATAGGCTTTAGAAAATAGGTTAAACAAAATAGTAGAAATATGTAAGGTGAATAATGAAGTGTTATTTATTGTTTTAGACTATCATAAGTAAGCACTGTTAGATGCAAGATGTATGTGTGAGTTTAATGATTGGATTTAGCAAATACTTGTTAACTTATTACTCTATTGGTTAAAAAGTTTTTAAAGGACTCTGTAATTAAGAGCAGTCTGTTGTTGCAGTGGCTGGAGCTGTTTCCATCTCCCTGGCTTAGCTTTATAAAATGAGACTGATAATTAAAACGGAATATAAGTTTTAAGACAATAGAATCCATGCCATGCTTTGTGTATATATATGTGACTATAAAAAGAAAAGAATCAACAATTCCAACAAGGAATGACCCTGCTGCTCTCCCCACTCTCCCACATTCAGCACACAAAGAGCCCAGCTCCTGCAGGGCACTCTGCACTGGGAGGGAGGGCAGGAAACATCGATTTTTCACCCTCCCAGAGCACTTCCCAGCACAGTTTGCCCCCAAACTCAGGCTGCACATGAACTCTTCCCCTTCTTGCCTCAAAGCACAGAAGTCCCAGCATCAGCTCCCTCCTCTGATCTCCGTGTGTCATTTGGTACTCAATGCCCTTGCTCCCAAAGCCTCAATAATTTCTGAATTACTGCTTTTTGTCAGGTCACTGAAGCTGGTTTCCCTTAAGAAAAGATGATGGGCTAAAGAAGAAATTAAGTATCCCTGTTTAGGTTAGATATCCCAGAGGAAAATGAAAATGAGAGTTTTCAGTTCCAGAGAATAAACATCTGGAGAATCCCACGTGCAAAGAGGAGCTCCTCAATAAAAGTGCAGCTATCTGGAGTGATTTTCAGAACAAACCCAAAAGTAAACTTTCATCATGCAAAATCTGCAAAACCAGGCAGCTTTTCCTTTTCAAAAAAGAGAAATGATAACGATGATGCAGGGCTGAGAAGATCTTTTCCGAGGCTGTGACCCATGGAACCCACACTCCCTGTGTGGAATGGTCTCCAGAGGAAAAGCTGCAGAGCAGCGTGTGGAGTGCTCTGCTTTCAGTCACATTCCTCTCTAACACATCCCCACACGTGTGCTGCAGTCCCCACTTCCAAACTTCCACTCCAGCCCTTCATCTGCTTCCCAGAGCAAATATTCTGATTTAGTTCATGTGATGTTTTCCCACTTGACAGCTCAGTACTGCATTTTTGGGATATTCTCCATTTATATTTTTCTGGATATAAGATAATCGAGATTAGGCACAACATTAAAGAAAAAAATAAATCTCTGTGTTTTAAACAAGTGGCAAAGCAATTTCCATGGGTTTGTCAGGTTCCTCCTCCAGCCTAGTCTCACTGAGTTATTTTGCAGGGCTACAAAGAGCTAAGAAAAATCTCACAACTCTGCCTCTAATCCACCATGAGACCTTCAAACCCTGCTACAAGCAGAAGCATTGAATTCAGAACTCCTTAGAGTACAGATTTTAGAGACCTCCCAAGATTATACCTAAATCTGACAGCTTGCAGTGTAGGGTGTTTATGTAAAACCCCTCTGTCCCTGAGATATTTCTGGGGTTTCAGTTCTCCAGCCTTCCCAGACACTGGAACTGCCATGCAGATTCTCCTTTTGCCCAGCAATGTTTGAAATCAGCCAGGAAGAGCAGAACCACTTCAGCTTATCAAAACCTGGGAATTTTGAAGCAGGTGAGGAGGGTCTGGAAACCATCAGAGCACTCAAGCTCTCCTTCTCCCCAACAGGCTGAACTTCTGACTCTGAGGGTATTCAATGCCTCTGGCAGTGAAAAACTTCCATGAATCCAAAGCAGAAGAGCAGCAGAGTCCTGCACAGCAGGCTGGGACTTCATCTACTCTGTTACTGCTCAGGGAGGATTTGGTGAGACAGCTCCACTGCCCTGCCAGGGACCCTGCTGGGCCCCCAGGGCATTCATCTCCCATCTGATCCCCAGAATTTGGGGATGTTCTCATAGTGGATGATGTCTGTGTGGAGAGGAGGCTCAGACAGCAGGTAGGGCCTGGTCAGGGAGGGGTGCATCAGGGTGTATCCTAAAAAACAAACACACAGCCCCAAACGTGGGGTGCATCACTAAAATGAGCCTAGGACAGAGATTTTAGGGGGGAAAAAGAATAGAGAGTAATTACATTTAATTTTGTTAATGATGGCAGTGACCAAACAATCTCATCCTCAAAGGGGCTGCAAATGAAAACCAGCTTGAAAAATTCAGCAATGAAATAACCTGGATCAGAGAAGAGCTGGACACACACCTTAACACCAGTTTTCCCTCTTTCACTCATTCATCCTGCAAGAAGCAAATGTGTTGGTCAAAACCCTGTGCTCATGCTAACAAAGTTATGGATTCCATCCCTGGATGGGCCCTTCACTCCAGAGTGGGCTCGAGGACCCCTGTGGGATCCAGCCCAGGCTCTGCTGGGATCCTGGGGAAGAGCTCAGCCCTGAGCAGGTCACTGTGAGACACCTGACCCCTCCACAAGGAGAGCTGTGAGAAGGTAAAAGCTGATCAGAAAATCAGCCTTGGAAATAAAAGCTTCTCAAGGGAAGAGAATTCCTCATGTTTTGTGAGAAGAGCTTTGTGCTGCCACACTCTACAGGGGGTGTGACTGTGCCAGGGCAGGCTCAGGCTGGACAGCAGCAGGAATTTCTCCATGCAAAGGGTGGGCAGGCACTGCCCAGGGAGGGTTGGAGTGCCCATCCCTGGAGGTGCCCAAGGAAGGCCTGGATGTGGCACTCAGAGCTCTGGGCTGGGGACAGGGCACAGCTGGCACTGGCTCCTGGAGGTTTTCCCCAAGCTGGATGCTCCTGTGCCCCTGAGGTGGCCAGGAGAGGCTGGCAGAAGCTCTTGTAGGAACCAGGGCTTGTCTCTGACTGCCCTGGAGGCTCAGGGACCCGGGCAGGGGTCTCAGAGACCCTGGCACACAGCCCAAAACACCTGTGGGTTGGATTTTAGCCCATGGGAACCATTGCCAACCTTAAAAGAAGAATTACAGGTCACAGGAGTTTGAATAGAGCAGTAGTGAGTTTGTCACAGGGTGTAAAAGTGGTTTTTGGGTTTTGGTACAGGGGGTGGGTATTGCCAAGATGGAGGAACCTCGTGGCTTTTGGGTTTCTTCCTTCTTCTTCTTCTCTCCATCTTCTTGGAGAGGGGGACATGAGTGATTGGTTTAGAGTAGAAACTGTCTAAGGTAGAGAACAGGTATTGGAGACAATCAGTAAATAATCTGTGTGTAACTTTTAGTATAAAAGATAAACACCCCTCTGAGGGGGGAGAAGGCCTTTGACTGCCCTGCGGGTCAGAAAGAAAATGTTTGAGATAAGAGAGAATAAACAACCTTGAGAACAAGACCTGAAGAGTTTCTGCTCTTTTCTTCCACCTCGGGCTGGGGAAAAAGGACTTTACACTGCCAGGATAAACAGGAATAAAACCAGAAACTCTGGCAGCTCTCACCCAGGGTGGCCAGCTGCTTGAAGTGCAGGCAGGCGTTGGGCTGGCCCAGCAGGTCCAGCCTGTGGTACAGCAGCTTGCTGCTGGGGACAGTGTTGAGGTTCTTCAGCTGCTTCACAGGAATTTCTGGCTGGATCACCACCACACACAGGATGAAGGATGTGTCCTGCACCTGCAAAACACCAGCCAGTCACCAAACAGAACCCAAATGTGGGGGAGGAACAGAATTTCTCTGTGTTGTGAGCTCTACAAAACTCATTTCTCCACAGTTAACACAGAAAATAAAAACACTGTAATATTTTTTTTCTGAAAACCAAACAAGACTTTCATTTTGTTGCTCAATTAGCAGCAATTTTTAATTCCAACATTGTTTCATGGATATTTTTTGTCATTATCAGAGGAGAGGCTGCATGTTTCCAGCTGCTGGACACACACTGGTGCTACCTTTATGGAGAGTACAGACAAATTAACTCTCAAATGCAAGATTTTATTATTTCCACTCTTCATTGTGTGCTGCATGTGCCACATGTTTTATGGTTTGGGTGTTTTAAGGACTAAATTACACCAGACCAGCAAACTCTGGGAGTGTCCCAGCTGCTCTGCAAAGGGAGTTTGTTATTAAATGCAGCATTACAATCTTAGAAAATCAGCTCCAGACACCTTCCTGTGAATTTCTGTTAAACAATGACAGATTTAATCTCTTAAAACTGCTCAGCTTAATCCTTTAGGTTGGATTTAACTTAATGCTGTGAAATGATGCACAAGTACCTTGAGTTTGTTGGCACAAAGCAACCCATCATTGCTGGCATCAGTGAATTCACCTGCCTCATGTTTAACCTCAGCTTCCATTTGAGCCGCTGGGCTGACATCAGTGATCAGATGTTCCCAAAGTGAAGGAAGGAGAGCAGCAGAGCCATGAATTCCTCTGTGCCATCCCAGCCTGGTGTTTTGCTCACCATTTTCCAGGCATAGCTGACGTTGTAGGCTTCCTTCCCAATCTCCCTCAGCTTGTTGACGTGCCAGGACAGAGAGGAGTTCACAGGAACTGTGATGATCTGGCTGCCCAAGGGAATGCTGCAGTGGCAGATAAAACATCCAGCAGTTTCTTAAACACTGAGCAAAATCGTTAGGACTTCAGCAAAACCCTTCTATTGTGTGTTCATATAATTATCATAAGAATTGAGGGAATTAACTGTTATTTGTGCTTGCTGAAGGAAAGCGTGGGCGTGCTGAAAATGCACTTGTGTACCCCCACATTCTGAGCTGTAAAATTCTCAGTTTAGACAAAGGATAAAGAAAAACCCAGACCAAATAGTGGGAAATCTTTCTGACAGGGAAGAGTGAGATTAGAAGGAATATTCCCCAGATAACTGGGAAACACTTCATAACAAATGACAACTGAAAAAAAGCTGGAGGAAAAATCAAACCAGAATTGCTAATGGGTGAAAAAAAATCCATCCAAGCATCCAGATATTGTAAGGAAAAAAAAATTTACCTTATCTACTCTTAAAATTCCTCTAGAAATAGTCCCAGAGCTGCATCCCATGCCTTACCTGAGGATGTTCTGGCGCACCAGCTCAAATTTGGGGATGTTCTCATAGTGGATGATGTCTGTGTGGAGAGGAGGCTCTGACAGCAGGTAGGGCCTGGTCAGGGAGGGGTGCATCAGGGTGTATCCTAAAAAACAAACACACAGCCCCAAACGTGGGGTGTATCACAAAAATGAGCCTAGGACTGAGATTTTAGGGGGGAAAAGAATATAGAATAATTACAGGTAATTTTGTTAATGATGGTAGTGACCAATCTCATCCTCAAAGGGGCTGCAAATGGAAACCAGCTTGAAAAATTCAGCAATAAAATAAGCTGGATCAGAGGAAAAGTGCTGGACACACACCTTAACACCAGTTTTCCCTCTTTCCCTGAAAACTTTGGATGTCACAGGTGTGGGAAATCCCCACAGCAAGAGTTTCCAAATCAGAACTCCAAGATAGAAGTTTCAAGTTATGAATCCACCTAAAATCTCCAGCAACATTCAGGTAAAACTAACTAACAGCATGCAATTAAACTTCTAATAAATATCATCATTCATTACAATTAACCTTTAATAAATATTATTTTTCATTACTTAGAGACTGCTCAGAGATGTGAGAATTCAGAATTGGTGATTCATGAGATCAGAGGAGATGATTTGAGTCCAAATTACCTTTATTATCAATGAGGAAGGTGTAGGATCCCCAAATTACCTTTATTATCAATGAGGAAGGTGTAGGATCCCCAAATTACCTTTATTATCAATGAGGAAGGTGTAGGGTCCCCAAATTACCTTTATTATCAATGAGGAAGGTGTAGGGTCCCCAGATTACNGATGTTACATAATTAAATTTTATATCTATTCCATGCTGGAATGTGGCCAGGGAAGCTCAGCAGGGTTTCTGTTGTCAGCCACTCTCCCTAATTAGTTAATTTGTGTTTCTGATAGTGACCTGAAGTGTATTAATCAATTTATTAGAACACACACTACAACTGATGTTTGGAGGGTTGTCAGTCTTAAAATGGATTCCTTATAGATAAAAACATAAATTTGTGTGAAAAGCCAACAGAGTGTTTTCTACCCTTAACAGAATTTAAGGCCATTAAAAATAGGATGGAAGAGGAATGAAATTACTTTGTCCTTGTAAAGCAACAGTTGGATAAGCTGTTGCTCATCCCAGCTCATGCATAATCAGAATATTAAATCTGTGCATAATCAGAATATTAAATCTCTGCTCAAAATCTCAGTATTACCCCTGTGCTGGGAATCATATCCATAATCACCCAACAGTCTGGGATTTACCTCATCCCTGAGGTGAGAACTCTGCAACACTTTCTTGCTCCTGTTTTCTCCACCACTCTTTGGAAAGTCAGCAGCTCTTTCCTCAGCCCAATATAAAACTCATTTGCATGTACAGGCCTTTGTAATCCACATCAGACAAACCTGTCTATTGCAGCATTCCCAATCCTCTGCTGCTCACATTTCCCATTGGACGTGGCTTTGGGAAAGGGCAATAACAGGGTTTAATCACTGAGGGAGGGAATGCAGGAAGGAGCAAAAGCTCAGACTCAGATTTGCTCAGGAACAGCCTTAAATTCAGTTTGGCTCTCAGAACACCCAGGCGTGCTGAAGCCTCAGAAGGGCTGAGGGTGGCCAGCTTGGGACAATAATTATCAATAATTAACAGTAATTTACAATCTCTCCTTGTGCCATTTGCAAGGCTGCTTTCATCCTGCTCTTACACAGAGCTCACATGGATGCCATCCCAACCTATTTCCCTCCAGTACAAAGAATTTCTCTGCACAGATTATATTGTGGGTTTTGTGCATGTAGTCACACATAGGAGCAAATGTCACCACCAGAATCTAAACTAAATCTGTCAATTCCATGTCTTGCTACCACTTTTGTCACAACTAAACCCTCTGCAGATGAAAATGCTACAGACAAAAAGGCTTGGAAACACACCTAAACCCTCTGCAGATGAAAATGCTACAGACAAAAAGGCTTGGAAACACCCCTAAACCCAAATCCTTGTAGGATCACAGTGTATTTGATATGAAAGCCAAGAGAAGCTGCCCTCTGATGGTTTTACACCCGAATGAAGGTCAGCAATTGTTGTTTTGATTTTTTACTTTTCTGGTGCACTTTGCAGCTCGATGTTTTTCACAGTTTGTAGCTTTTTCTCACACACAGGTGTTATAATCAGAAACACATTTATGTGAAGATGAGGCTGTTTACATATGTTCTCTTGGAGTAAAAAACACCTGGTGGGCAGCTGTCTCGACCAATGGGATGGGAGAGGTGTCTGTGTAGAAACACTCCAATATAAGCAAGGAGTCAGAAGGTGTAATGAGGAGTTTATACCTTTTGGGCAGACTCTGTGTGTGTGTGTGTGTGTGTGTCAGTGCCACGAGCACTCACCGTCCCCCATCTCGTCCGAGAAGGGCAGGCTGAACACGGCCTCGTCGATCATCCTGTTGGGCAGGTTGGTGTAGAACCTGCCCACGGTGGTCTCCAGGTTGCTGAGCTGGTTGAGGACCATCATGCTGCCCTTGGTGACGGGCAGGGCGCTGCGCTCGGCCGCGCCGTACTTGGCCGAGTTCTGCTCGGCCAGGTCCCGCAGGAAGGCCAGCTCCTTCAGCCCCGTCACCCCCTCTGCACAAAGCACAAGCACACAGCAAAGCAGGCTTCACTCCCAGCCAGCCTCTGCACCCTGCTCCAGAGGAATGGTCTGTGCTCTGCATCACCATGCTGAAAATCCTGGATTTGTATTTAAGTGCTTAAAGATTGGTCTGAGGAAAATTAATTACCCAACACTAAATTTAATGATTTTGCCTCTCTCCTGCTGTTGCACAGTGCAAACACTTTGCCATGCTGTTCACACCCCCATTTAAACAAAGCCCTAGGAACAAAGAGCTGTGTGCCCCATCAATCCACAGGACAGCTCCTTGTTGTCCCCCTGGCTTCTGTGTAGGCAGGCCCAGGAGCGAACCCTCAGCCCTGGGAGACAACAGCCTTTGTTCTCCAGCTCAATCACTCCCGTTTCACACCTCACTCAAGGCCAGGCTCAACTCCTGCACTCAAATCAGAACCTTTTGCACGCCTCAATCTTAAACGAGCATTTACATTTGCAACCAAATTGTACATTGGGTTAAGCATTCATTTCCTTGCCTATTTTCAGTAATACAACAAACTGCCCTCGTGCCCATTTTTTGAAAATACGTGGGTGACCTTCATGTTTAACTCCACTCTCAGGTTATCAAAGCATTTCAGACTTGGTTTGATCTCCCACTCACCCTCCCTGGCTCACGAAGTCACACTTAGTCCCAGTTTGCTGCCCCTGGAAGCCCCCAGGAATGTTTGCAGTTGCAATAATTAACAAATTTAACTCAGTCTGGACAATTCAGCCCACAATATTTTATATCCTTGCAGCTGCACTGGGATACACAAGGATAGAGTGGCACAGTTATAAACATCAAAGTAACAACATCTGGCTGCAGCTTCTGGATTAAATGTGCCAAAATCCAGGGACAAACTGCTCCCAGTAAGGCCTGGAATTACCCCAGAATGAGCTCAATAAATGAGCTGTGCTGTGCCAGAGAGGGAATTTTACAGCCTGGAAACCACAGCCATCTCTCACCATTCATGAGGGCATAAGTGAGGATCATCACTGAGTTATTGAGGAAGCTGTTTTCTTCGTTGATGACACGCAGAGTGGATTTTTTATCATCTTCTGAGGAATCTTTTGATGTGATCCCAGCCGAGAGATAAATGATGACCATGTCGGTATCTGAAACACAAGCACAAAGTGCATCAGGATTTGAACTCAGGGGAGGCTTGTGCTGAGGGCCCTGAAATCTGCTCACAGCAGCTTCCTCCAGGGCTCCACAGCAGCTCCAGGGATGAACACGCTGCAGCCACATGGACTCCAGCCTTTGGGGTTGAAGTCTTACTCCTGGCTCTTCCCAAACTTCTTTTGGTTTTGGCCACCCAGGAGCACTGGGGCTCACTGAGCAAACCCACAGGCACCTTCTGGCTTTGGGCTCATGGAATGGTTGGGGTTGGAAGGGACCTTAAAATCCACCCAGGGCCACCCCTGCCATGGCAGGGACATCTTCCACTGTCCCAGGGATTCCAGCCTGGCCTTGGGCACTGCCAGGGACCCAGGGGCAGCCACAGCTGCTCTGGGCATCCTGGGCCTCCCCATCTTCAGAGGGAACAAATCCTTCCCAACCTCCCACCAAACCCTTCCTCTGGCAGTAGGAAGCCATTCCCTGTGTCCTGCCCCTCCATCTCGTGTCCCCAGTCCCTCTCCAGCTCTCCTGGAGCCCTTCAGGCACTCCCTGGATCCTTCTCACCTCCAGGCTGAGGAGCTTGGCTGCCTCCAGGAAGGAGCACACAGATCCAGCTCCTGGAGCAGCTGCTCCATTTCCATGGAAAAGGCTCCCCAAGGTAAAAACCTGCACTTTTCATCTCCTGCCCCTCTGTTCTCCTTGCATCCTGCAATCCTAAGGCATGGAGCAGCACAGGAGGCCTTCCCATGGAGCAGGGCAGAGCAGAAAGCTTGGGAATGTGGCCTGGCCTCTCACACTTTCCCTGGAACACGTTTTGCAGGCTCAGGATGTTCCTGGCCAAAGTCCTGCCCCAAAGCCTTTGGACACAGCAATTCACAGCCCTGGGCTCACTCCCCGTCCTGTCCCTTCTCCTTTATCCCAGTGCTGAGAGTGGTTTGTGTTTATAATGCACACAGGAAATCCAGAGCACTGGGCTGCCATTGTCACATCCCAACTTCCTCGTTTCACCTGGATTTTTGGTGGATTTGCTGTACAGGTTTATTAAATAGGTATCAATGCTTTCACCTGCACATTTTGTCCTCACCACTTGACCAGAATTTCAGGTTTTTTTCACAAACAGGAGGTGCTGTTAACTTGGGGGAATTTCTACCATAGTTTTTTGTAAGGGTTAAAAGTGGGGAAAAAAGCAAAGCCAGGTATTAAAGCAGCTTTGGGGGGAGTTTAAGGAAAATTGTTGCTGTGTTTCCTAGGCTACAGCAGAGGTACTCTACCTGCAGCCAGGCATGGTGCTGCAGCCTAAATGGAGTAACAAGAGCCAGTCCCAAATCTGCACGAGGGACCACAGCAAGCAGCTTTTGGAGCATTTTGTCACCCTTTGGGATGAGGATCTGCTGAGCAGGATTGCAGCAGGAGCTGAAGCACAAAATCCAGATGTGTTTAACAGCACAGTTCTCCCATCTCACACCAGCAGTCCCCATCTGGCTTTGCCAGGGTGAATTTGGGATTGAGGCTGTATCTCAACAGCCTCACACAATTCCCTGACACACCCACACATTGTTCCCTGGGAACAGGATGTTAGAAAATTAACAGTGAAATGAAGGATTTCATTTTTTCTTTGTGGGTTTGTTTTTCTTTTTTAAAAAGATGAAAAGATTATTTACAAGAAAATGAGGCATGTTTTATAAACATCCTCTTCTCAAAGCTATTGTGTCTCACCCCAGGAATTCTGAAATTCCTTATAAACACGTTCAGTCTTCACAATCTTCCACACGTAGAGAAAACCTAAATCCAATGCATTTGCATTTTAACTTTCTGTGCTTGTGCCCCAGAACAGCTGTTTGATACGAAACCTAGTGAAGTATGAATATGCCAAAACTTCTAATCCTAATATAAAACAGTGCCAAACATAACATGGAATCCTGGAATTGTTTGGGGATTGTGTGAATTCTGTGTGAATTCAAACTGGCAAACCAAATGCCCTGCACTCACTTCCTTGGAGCCTGGTGCCGTTGTTGGTGTTGCGCAGGAGCTGGAAAGCTTTCTGGAATCCCAGGGCGTGCTGCGTGGAGCTGTCAGAGGCCTTGATGCTGCTGACAAAGGTGGACATCTTCCTCTTGGTCTCACTGGTGGCAGGGGACAGGAAGGTCTTGTAGCACTGGTCCAGGGAGCACGTCCGCACCGCGTCCGCCACCGTCAGCACCGAGATCTGCCGGGGACAGAGCCCAGGGCTCAGAGCTGCAGGGCACAGTGTGCCCAGAGGGTGCATTCATCCATCACCAGCTGCACAAACTGGGCTGGGCTCACCCTGTGTCCATGTTCAAACCCACCTGGGGCAGTTTCTTTATCTCTGCCAGGACCCAGCCCTCCTCCAGGCACAGATCCTCTGCTCAGGGGCCACTGAGTGTCCCTGCAGGGCTCAGAAACTTCCAGCATCCCCCTGGCAGCTGCTGCAGCCAGCCCAGGAGCCAAGCATTCCTACCTGGAGCCAAGCTGGCCTTTGGCACAGCCAGCAGCCTTTGCCATTCCCACAGGGACACCAGGCCCAGCCATCCCCACTGCACCTTCCCAGGGAAACTCCCCCTTTGTGCAGGATCCCTGCTCCAGCAGAGCCACCTGTGCCACTGCAGGAGGGCTGCAGCCACCATGGCATGGCACTGCCACCAAGCCCTGAGCCACAGGGCTCAGCTGGGATCCTGACTCTGCCCCTGCCCTTGGGGTTTGTGTCACTGCATTTTTATTGTAGCTCTCCTCATGCAGAACTGTTCTTGCTGTCCCAGCTCTGTGCCTGAGAGCCCCTTAATTTCCAGTGATGATAATTGGGAGGAGGGGGTTTGCATTCTGCATTCCAAGGGAGGCTCCTGCCTTCCTCAGCACACACCTGGTGCTAAACCCTGACACCATGGGATTGCCCCCTTCAGGGATCCTCACACACCCAGACTGTCTGGGTTTGAACACCAGGTGCCTGCTAAGGAAGGCAGGTGCCTCCCTTGGAATAGAGAATATAAATTCTTTTATTTTGAATTATTATAATTTTGAAATTAATGGGCTCTCACGCCAAGATATGAGAATAGGAATGACAGTTCTTTATTAGGAGAACTAAAATTTAAAAAATGCAGTAATTAAAAAAAGAAAAAAAAAACCACCAAAAAAAGCCCCAGGGACAGAGTTAGAATCCAACCTGACACCCTGTGGGTCAGTCCCATTAAATGGTGGGAGCACTGGGATCTGCCATGGGAAGAGATTCCATGGGATCACCTCCCCTGCAGGGATCCTCACACACCCAGACACACAGCACAGAGAGAGGCCAGCTGGGGAGATTCCCTGGGATTCAAACTGCATTGTTGGGAAAGAAATGCTTGAGGTATAAATCTGTCAAATTTTAAAAGGATTCTGAGGATTTCAAGGAAAAGAGATTTTGGTCTTTGTTTCCTGGCTTCGCTCTGCTCCCTCACAATGGTTAATGCACTGCTCTGGGCAGAGCCTGAGTGAGTCAGGGAAATCAGCAGAGAGCATTTCCAGGGAAGCCTGGAGAGCCCAGGGAAAAGTGGAGTGCACAGAGAAATGAAAAATAATAAACAACCCCTCTAAGGACTGCTCCCAGCAAAGCTTTTTGTTCTTTAACATTCCAGTCAAAGCAAGGGGACTCTGACACCAGCTTTTCCTGTAAATAAGTTAATGCAAGAGTTACCACCATGCCTTAATGACATTTAACACACCAGGCTCGTTAATTGAGTGACAAACTTCATTAGGGAGCATGGCTGAGGCAGGACAGGCACAGAATGAAGCAGTAATTAGACACCTGTGTAACAGGTTCTGTAACCATGAGCTACTGACCAAGGAATATGTGTCCTTAATGGATTCTCTGTATTAACACAAACCCTTCTGACACTTGAATTTAAGTGCTGTTAATCCTGCTCAACTGTAAGATTACTTTATCATATCAAATCTCCCTAAAAGCACTAAGTTAACAAGTGATTTTCCCATAGTATTCATGAGAAGATTTAAGGCAAAGATTATCCCCAGTTTTCTTCAACTTGATTTAACTGAAACTCTTCCTACTCACAAAAGAAAACCCAAGCAGAGAGATTGACCAAGGTTTCAGCAGTAGAAAGTCACTAAAAGTAAAGCCCAAACTGGAGACTTTTTACAGAAACATTTTATGACTCCGTGGTTGTCTGTACTGAAAAAAATTACAGGTTAAGAGACTTTCTCACTGTCAAATGAATGACAGAGCAATAAATCAAATCCAGATTTCTCAGCCCTTTGCTGGTACCATAATTATCTGTAAATCTTCCAAACACTCATTTTCCTTCAGCTCACCCCAGTACTGCAGAATAAATAATTTCCACTTTCACAAGACAAAAAGAGAGGCTCAGAGGTGAAATGAGTTGCTCAAAGGACTCTAGGATGTCAGGAGGAGTCATGTTTGGAGCATGGTTCTTCCTTTTGTCCATCACTGAAATATCTGCTGAGATGGAGGAGCCTTTAAGGATTGCTCAGGTACCATTTTGCCTTAGACCAGTGGGATTTCACTTTTTTCCCAGCCTGCAGATCCCCAAATGTTGCCCTGCAGCAGCAAAGCTCCCAGAGTGAGCTCAGGGCTCAGAGGCAGCTCCCACATGTGCAGGAGTCCATGGGCTCAAAGCACCACTCTGGGTGAGAGCCAAAAAGCCAGAAAAGCTGCTCCTTGCCTGGACAAACCTCACCTTGTCGTGCTCATCTATGGAGCTGAGGATCACCTGGGCAGCATCCTTGGCAATCTGGAGCTGTGTCTCTGTGACAGAGGCCCCGTGGTCCACGATGACCACGATGTGCTTGGACTGAGGGCGGACGGTCGAGACGTACACGGGCCTGAGGAGGGACAACAGCCAGGCCACCATCAGCAGGCACCCTGCCATCCCCACTGCAAACAGGCAGAGTTCAAACACCCAAGCAAACAGCCAGGAAGAAACAATGAATTGGAACAGCAATTTTCCCCTTATGCACCAGGAAAGGCCAGCTGAGAATCTGAGCAATGCAGAAATGCCCCTCACTTTCTGAATTTTGTAACCTCAGCCAGGTTCTCCTCTCTCTGTCACAGCAAGAGCTTTCAGGAATAAACCCTGCTGCTTACACAGCAGCAGTGCTTGGGATCACTGCAGCAGCTCACACTGAGGTTTGAATGAGGTCAGAAATGCCTCCTGGTAAATCCTGGCTGCTGGGAACTTCACCCTCACGTGAACTGAGTGCAGTAATGGGGAAGTGCTGGGGCCATGACAAGTACAAACCTGTGCAGCTGCAGGGAGCTGATCAGCCCAGGGTTGTTGTGAGAAGGCTCCTGGCCAAGGCAGGGTGCCCTGGGCTGACTCTCACCCTGGCCATGCTCCACAAGCCCTTGGATCTGCCCAGTTTCACATCCCAAAGTGACCTAACACCTCTGAGGACTCTCGGTGCTGCCATGTGCTAACATCAAAAAACTCATTTTCAGGGAAGTGTTTTCAGATCCAGTTCAATACTGAAAGATGTGTGAAAGAGTTCACAAGCTCTCACACCAAGGTTTCAACCTGGAATAAATTAGGAAGGTCCTCAGTATGGAGGAAGGATTAAAATAAAATGGCAAGTTCCCCTTTCCTCTTTAGCCCAGACACAAAAGTAGTTACAGTTAAGGGATAGTTTTGGGATCTAAATTTTATTATCTCAAAGGCAGACAGAGAAATCTTATTAAGGGGAAAGGAAATGCAGAAGATTTGAGACAAGGCACTGCAGTAAACAACTGGCACAAATCAGTTCTTAACTGTGAAACAGCCTGCAGCTCTGCCCTGCATTAATACCTGCAACTCAAACAGGGCCTTTGATCTTCAAAGCACTGAAGCATTAGCTAATTAATTCACCCAAACTGCCCTCTGAAGTAAATATTACCAAAAAGACACCCCTTATTTAGCCACGGAGGAACTATGACCCAGACTAAGTGATTGGGATAAAATCACTGATGGTTTTAGTGTCCAGGTTCTGAGCAGGACTGGGCACCCCCAGCTCTCACCTCTTCAGACCTTTCCAAGGCCCCAGAAAACTCAGGCCAGCCCAGAACTCTGTGCTTTGATGACACACTGAAGATACCATCAGTAAACTTTGGATTGCTCAAGCCTGATGGGAAGCCAAACCCTCCCCAGTGTGCCCAAAAGGCTCCTGGATGTGCTGCTGCTTCTCCTGCACAGACTGATTAACTGGTACAATTAATTAATGTGTGACCAGAGACATTAAAGCCACTGCACCTTCCCACCCTTGAGCCTTCATCAATCCCACGGTACTGACAGAAAAAGCAGGGAAAAATACTGGGCCTCAAATTCTTGGCTTCATGTCTGTAGAACAGAAATCTCTGTGCAGGAAACTCTGCTGCCAGCTGATGCTTTATTTGTACTTTTTTGTTTCAGGGGAAGGAAATTTTCACTGCTGCTTCCCTACTATCCATGATGTGCCACCTGAACCTGAGGAAAAATGCTCCTACCTCTGTGCCCTTCCCAGTCTCATCCTTCTCCTCCCTCTCCAAAGTGACACACCTGCCAAATCAGCAGAATGTGTGTTCACTGCTTTATTAACAGGGGTCAAGTAGGAGCCAAACATAAGTCAGATTTTGCCTGCAGGCTGACCTACAACTTCCAAGTCACTCCTGTTTACAGCTGATTTAATTTGGGAGAGGTGAGGAACCTGTTTGGAATTTCAGTTGAGTTTCTCAGAAGCCAGAAGTGACGCTTTAAAAAACAACCCTAAGAAAACCCAAGAGACTCCATTAGAAGCTACTCATAAATGTTGTCATCTTGGCAAAGGACAGCACTGAGTGAAAGCAGGGCTTGAGGAATCCCATATGAATGCTTCTCCCAGGAAATTGGAGGGAGGCAAATCCTACCTGCTGCGGTGTTCGTAGCTGCCTTTGCAGCGGAACTTGTGTGCTGGGAACACGGTGAAAATCCCTTCTTCTGAGCTGAAATACTGCCACTTGATTCCGGGGTTAGACTTCAGGTTATCAGCAAGGACTGCAGGGTGGAAAGGCAAAATGAGGCAGAGTTACACAGGCAGCCCAGACTCGGAGGTTTTGTTCCTCAGGGCCTCTCTCGTGGTGTTTGGAGAAGGGCCCAACATGAAACACAAACTGCTGTGCTTAGGATGGGTAAAACTCACTGGTCAAACTTCCCTGATTGGCAAACTGTTCAAGTCTTTTGGAAATTCAACATTGGATTAGACAGATTTTGTTTAGTATGTGATGACAGTTGCTGAATCTCTGAAGTGCACTCATGTCCTGGGAAGGCAAGGCCAGAGTGAGGAAGGAAGAGATTAAGGCAATTATATCTAATATATATATATATATACCTCTACATCTCCCTGTGATAATAAATACACTGTCAACATCCTTTCCATGGAGGAAAAAAACCTTCATGTTAAAAATTCCTGTTCTTTTTGGTGGAATAACTCCAAAATGGTCAACAGGTGCTCACAGCTTCATAACCAACCTGGTGCCAGGGAAGGGAACACCAGGGATTTGGGAAGGGGGCAGATCCCAAGGGCACTGGGAACAGATCCCAAGGGGATTGGGATAGGAACAGATCCCATTGGGATTTGGGAAGGGGGCAGATCCCAAGGGCACTGGGAACAGATCCCAAGGGGATTGGGATAGGAACAGATCCCATTGGGATTTGGGAAGGGGGCAGATCCCAAGGGCACTGGGATTTCTGCCTCATCGTGCAGTGGGAATGTCCCATGGACTTTGTCTGCTCTCCCTCCAGCCTGGAGAGTTTAAGTTCATGCATGGAATCTCCACCTTGTCACACCACTGATCTCAGGCAGCTCTAAATCCTATAAAACAAAAGGAAAATGCTCCCAGGAGAGAGGGAATGGGAAATCATGAGCATGGGAGGCACAAAACCCCTCAGCACCACAGCAGGAACAGGATTATTTCCCACTCAGGGCAGAACATCCTCTCTGCTTGCAGCAGACTGAAAATAAAATCTGGATATTTGAAATCTTTTAGTTTTTACCTAGCAAACAAAGTGGATCACACCTGCTTAAAATGCATGAAAAGAAAGAAAATATTTCTTTGCCATTTCTCCTTTCATGTTCATTGATTGCAGAACTCAAAGAACTGGCAGAGGGGGCTCTGACTTCCAGTGCTTCACCTTTTGCTCAGCATTTCCCTCCAGCATTCCCTCAGGACTGGCACTGAAAATAGCCCCGTTTCATCTCCTGCATTATCAAATCTGCCAATATTTGTGTTGGAAAGGACTGCAGGGCACGTTCAAACCTCAGCCAGGCACTCTACACCCAAATACCCACACTGAGGACAGTCTGAGTTCCACATCCTCCACACTTTAGCACTTACTCAAGTTTCCCAGCCTGGCTGTGGCCACCATGTTCTCCCCACATCCAGCTCAGTGTAATTACCTTGCAAAAACCACTGTCCTGGGCTTCCCCCACTCCCCTTTGCCACAGTATTTTACACTTCCCACAGTGCCTACAAATCCCACTGGGATCCTGGGCTGGGGCTGCTGAGTTCTGTGCAAAAATGCAGCTTCTCATGACAACAATTCCCTGCCCTGATGGAGCAAGAGACTCCTCTTTCCCCTCCAAAATCAAGTTTTTCCCTGAACTGCTGCTTCCTCCTGCAGGCAGAAGGGCCATGAGACTTATAAAACATTTAAATCCTTTTTATGCCCAGCCACCAGGATTTCAGCATTCTGGGGGTGAAGTTGTTTTGTATAAAGAGGCTGAATTTCTGATGTTGAAGTTTTTGTTTTGACTTAGAGAACTTGAAAAATGTAATTTCAAAGTTGACATGTGAACACTCAGTTAAAGCCTGGATGAAACAACTTGTCCAGTCTCATTTTACCAACAACATTACAATAAAGGAGTTCATAATTTAAAGGCTTTGGCTTTTTTTAATCCTTGCTATATTAAAGATAAACTTCTCATTCCTGCAAGGCCACGAGCTCTATTTATTTCCCCATGAGAGTATGTGGATTTAAAAGTGCTCATTTTCCCCATAAAACAATTGGTTCTGAAACCCAAGCTCTGCTTTCTTCCTTTTCACACAGTGGTGCTCATGTTTCCTCCAGTGAGTGTTAGTTCAATCCCACCCTCCCCAGGGACCACCAATTTCATCCTAACTCTGCTTTCTTTTTTTCCCCTTTTTTTCTTTTCCCTATGACCACAGCAGACAATCTCCCTGCAGATAAGCCACGGCTGAAAAATCCAGACTTTTTAAACACATTCTTATTTCCCATCCACTCAAGCTGTAAGAATGCCCTGCAGATATTTTCTCAGTTCTTGCTTTTTGCCAGGACACACAGTAGATTATTTTTTTTTTAACCTAAACCTCACTTATCCCAAACTTTCACCCCCTCAGAGCCTGTAGTTTATTCCCACCTTCTCCTCCCAGGAAAACCAGCTCCTGGACAGGTTATTCCATCAAAAGACCCAAAGAAAAAGCTGAGCCCTTAATTCTGGGCACAGACTGGGAATAAAAGTGGCCAACTGCCCATGAGGTGGCATTGCCAAGTCACACCAAACCCTCTGTCCCCTCCAGCAACATCTGACCCCAAATCCTGCTGCAGACTGGAAAAGCTGGGAAGTATTAACATGACAGCATTTGAAATGATCATTCTCTCTAATTATAAATATCTCACAAGGCAAAAAGGACTTTTAGGAAGAAAGCCCTGTGTGATAGAGTTTATAAAACTTCAAAGGGAATGCGATATGATAACACTTAGCACTTCTAGATACCACTTTACATCTTCAAAGCACAGCCAAATCATTAACTAATTAATCTTCAAAGAACAGCACAAACAGTCAGGGGAAAAAAAAAGGAACTACTGAACATAATTGCTCATTATAAAAGGGTTTCTTACAGCCCTCCTCTTTAGCATTACATTTGCTGAGCTGCCGACCTCGCATCTCATCCCACAAAAACCAGCAAAGTTTAATTTTCAGTTCTCCGCTGACAAGTCCCTCCATTAAAACCCCTCACGGCGAAGGAACAGCACAGAGAAATGTTTATTGTACAAGTGAAGACATCCTCTCACTCTCCAGACAGACCTGATGCAGGATTTTCCAAGTCAAGCCCGACTCCAGCTCCTGTGTTGTCATCAGGAATAAAAGCTCTGCAGCCCAGCCACCATTAACATTCTGCTGGTGGCAGGAGCCAGGACACAGCCCTGCTCAACCCTTAGGACTCTGAAGGGAAAAGGAGTAAAAAACCTTTTCATTTTGAGGAATGGGGCCAGATTCCTCCATTGAAAGGATGTGGATGGATGGGTATTAACTCTTCTGCTCAAATAGCTCCCAGCCATTTTAGCTCAGCCAAAAACCAGTTTAAAACACAGCAATTTCAGGAACATTCCACATGCTGGACTCTGTGATCCCTTCCAAGTCCAGATATTTTATGATCCTAAGTGATCAACACCTCGAATAAAACAGACACAATTTATTGGGCAACTTGGTGCCATCCCTGCATATTTCTGGGGAGGAGCACTCTGCCAAAGCTGCCTGACTTGGAACAGACATTTCAGCACTTTGAAGGATGAGAGGGAGAAAGATTTACTGGTTCCCTGTTTATTCAAAAGGCAAAAGAACTTCCAAAGGAATCTGATAACATAGTGCACTGGCTCTGGGGAAGATTTCATAAATAAGGGGCTATTCAGAGTGGTGAGAACAGATCTCCTCATCCAACTGCCCAAAGCCTGGGGCTCCATCTGAGAATAAAGACTTTCTCCTTATCTGTTCTGTAGGAATGGCTAAAAGTAATCCAGATGCAAAACTCCAACCAAGATAAAACAGAATCTTTTCAAGACATTAAAAAACATTTAGAAAGCCACCTAATATCAAGAAAAAACAGTGGGAGAAGTGATATCTTTTTAAAGCTGACACACATCTATTTCTTTCTCCCTCTCTTAAGATTAATGTTTATTTTAACAAAAAAAAAATAAAAATCCAATCACGTTGGAAAAAATCCAGATTTGAAAGTTTCATGAGCTCCATCTCCCTTCTCAACACCCTGCTCAGGGTGGAATTTGGGGTTGCTGTCCCCCCAGGGCTCTCCCAGGCTCTGCTCCTGTGGCTTTGCCAGAGCCTGTGGTGCAAATTCTGTTCCCTTCCAACACCTCCAACTTCACCACTCCGATCCCACTTTCACTCTGGGCCAAGATTAACATTTCCAGAGCTGAGTCGAGGTCGAGAGCAGAGCAGAGCTGAAATTTATGTTTTGCCAGGAGCTTTTTATAGGCAGGATTATTTAAACTGCAGAACCCACGTGGGAAAAGGGGGGATACTCCTGGGAATTTTGCCTTTTATGTTCAGAATGAAATGAGAGACTCATTCAGGAGGACAACGATGAGAACACCCAGATGTACCCACAGTTTATAAAGCATAAAAGTAAGTGAGGCAGAGGTAGAGCTTAAATCCAAAGTGCAACAGATATTCCTCCCCAGCCCTGCATGAGGACACTTATGAGACAAGAAAGAAAATTATGGGATTAGGGAAATGTTTTTGTATTTGATCACTGCCTTCTTTCAGAGGTGGTTTTAGTTTCATGTGAGTATTGATCAATTTATTGAGAATTGGCTCCTGTGCACACCAAGGGCTCTGTCCTGAGTGTACCCTCAAAGGTAAGAGATCCCACAGAAAGATTAAATTAAGGGTTTGAACACACAGATACACTAATTCGTATTTTTAAACTCCATTTTTAAGGTGACAGCATCTCTCCACTGGGGGTAAGCTGGGGCACTGAGGGCATTCCATCCCTCCAACCAAAACTGCTTCCCACTCCATTTCTATCCCGAGCCCATTCTGGTCCCAGCCCATGAATTCCTTTGGGATTTGCTGGCACAGGAGGCCCATGGCTACACCAGCAACCACCAAACAACAGCCACAACACAAACCCCCAAAGCCTTCACAGAGCCCCAGTGCTCCTGCAGCCCCACACTGCCCCAGCCATGGGCTGTTGGTGCCTTCTGGGGCTGCCCTGGAGCAGAGCCCAGCCAGAGCCAAAGGATAAATTGGGGATTTANGGTGACTGAGCACGGGGTCCCACACTTTGATCAGTTCTGCTCCAGCAGCACATTGCAGTTCATTGGCCAATTCCAGCTGCAGCTCATGCAGCTCCATCCTCCTTGGTTTTCCTTCTCCCCTCACCCTTGGTTTTGTTCTTGGGCTGAAAGTTGTCCTTGGTGCCGAGCTGGAGAAGGAATTGTTTTGTGTGCTCTGTGCAGAGAGCTCAGGAGCACTGAATATAAAACCTAAAATAACCCAGTAAACCAGCACAGAATCTATAAAATGTAAAAGCCAAACCTAAGGCATCTCTGTGCCCAGCCCCACAGCAGCAGTGCCCTGCTGACCCTCCTGAGTGCCCCCAAGGGTCACTCGAAGCCCTGGTGTGGGGTTGAAGCTCAGGTGGCTGAGATGAGGAGCAGGGGTGGGAAGGTGGAACTGTCAGCAATCCCAGCTGTGACTTCTCATCCCTGCCAGTGTCCAAGGCCAGGTTGGACAGGGCTTGGAACATTCTGCTGATGCCTTGAGTTTTAGCTGTCATATTTTCCAGATTCTGTACTTAGTGTGTAACTCTGAACTTCATATAAAATGTTGCCAAGTTCTCCTCAGCTCAGTCACACAGAACAATCCTTTGCCAGCCCAGAACCAAGGGCACAGAACAATCCTTTGCCAGCCCAGAACCAAGGGCACAGAACAATCCTTTCCCAGCCCAGAACCAAGGGCACTGCTGCAGCCTCAGCCCCAGAAAGTGCAAAGAGCAGCGAATTGAGGGGAGCAATCTGGGAGGGTGGGACTGCAGAACCTGGAGCTGGAATTGGGCAATGAACCCCAAAATGGGAATAGACCAAAACTTATAAAAGTGTTGAGAACTCCTGACCAGAGTCCACTGTGGGTATGTATTGGGCCTATCTTGGGTGTAGCCCAGGCCAGGCTCTTGCACTGCCCAAGGTGCATCCTTGGAAGGATTTTTAATAAATCCCAGCTTTATTCCTTTAACCTGCCCAGCCTCTGCTGCAGGGAGCCTCCACAGGCACCACTGGGCAGGGGAAGGTGTCCCTGCCATGGCCACTGAGGTCCCCACCTGTGACTGATCCCCCAGATTTCCAAGCACAACCAGGACCAAGGATATTCCCTGCACCTGGAAAATCCTCCAGAATCCTCATCAAAACCCCCCACACCCACCTTCACAAAACTTCTCTTGCCTAGGTGTGCGCCCAGTACCAACTTTTGTTTCTCAAATTAACCATTTCCATCCCGTTTTCCTGCCTCAATGCTCTCCTTCCATCCCATTTCTCTCTCACAGACATTTCCTCCCTAATCAAAACCTCCCCTCCAGGCTCTTTCTGTTCCAGGAGAGCCAGAGGAGAGTCTGCTGTCAATAAATCCCTGCTCTGCCTCTCCTCAATTCCCTCTCCTGCCAATGCCATGTTTTGAAGGTTCTCCTTTCATCAGGAATCTTTCCAGCCAGAGGCAAGGGAAGAGGAGGCACTTGAGCCAGGACAGCAGGAACCTTGAACACCCACTCACTTTATTTCTCTGAGAATCCAAATCACAAATTTAAATTATGTTTACAAGAAACTGCAGTTTATTTGCTTTTCATCACTCAAAAATAAGGAGGATTTCTTAAATACTTTTTTAAAGCTAAATTTTCAGCAGTGTCTTCCTAAATTTTTACATCTCCCTTAATTTTTACCAGAATCTCCCTAAATTCTTACCCTTGTCTTAGTTTTCACCACTGTCTCCCTAAATCTTTACCACTATCTCCCTAATTTTTACCAATATCTCCCTTAATTTTCTGCTTCTGCAGAAGAAAAAGGTTTTTATTTAATTTAACTAAAAACCACAAAGCAATTCATTCTGGGCTTTGCTCTTACAACAGTGACTCTAAACTTGCCTTCAACAATCATCCTGATTAATTAACAACTGCATGTGATTTAAACATTGTTTCAATGAGTTGTTTGGGTTTGGTTTTCTTAAGAAAGAGATGAGTAAAACAAAGCCCAGCAAATCACAGTGAGTGAACCAAGAGTGCCTGGCTTTAGGATGGAAAACACAAATCATGGCACGTCAGGAAATCAGCCTGGCCAGCACCTGCCTCCAAGATGTGGGATACAATGGATGGGATGGAACAGAGTCCATGGGGACTGCTCCTTTTGATATTCCACCAGAAAGCAAAGCTAGAAGACAAACAGGGAAGCAGTTTAGAAAAATTGGGGGTTCTTTCCCCTGTTTGTTGCAGGATGGTGAGGGTGGAATGGCAGGGCTGCCACTTCATCGGTCAAGGTAATAAAATAAATCAACATTTCATTCCAAAAGACCTCTGAAAATAAAAATAAAATGAAATAAAATAAACCCCAAGTCTGCATTATTCCCCCAAAAGAACAAACATTCCCCCAAAATGAAGTCCACAACCAAAGCCTGCTAATGTTCTCTAATTCACAACACTGAGCACCATAAAAAGCTGAAAAGTCAGATGGAACAGCTGGACCAAAGTCTGACTAAACCCAGCTGAAATTCCTGTATTAATCCACACTGATTAGGATGCAAAAAAAAAATAAAATAAAATAAAACCTTGCTGCACCAGAGGCCCAAAGCTGAATTTTTCAGGGCTAAGTTATGTGTATTTTGGTTCTAAGCATATTTCTAAGTCCTTAAACGTGTCAAGAAAATGCCCTGACAAGACAAAGAAAGGAAATATTTTAAGATGCCCTCATATTTGGTAGTTTTTTTGCATATCACTGCAAAGGCAGCCTCACATGAGCTGAACTCAGCTAAGAAGATCAGAGAAGCTTCCCTGTGTGGCCCCTGCAGCAGCTGACACTGCTGATGCCAAAGCAGACCGGCCTAGGAAGGAGAAAACCTGGGGAAAAAAAAAATGAAAAGGAAGAAATAGAAAGTGCAGAATGCACAACAAAATTATCCACGGCAGGCTGGAATAAAATCTTCATGACATTTTTATAAAGTACTTAGACTGAGGGCATTACTTTAGGTATCAGCTTTCAATCATGAAATCTCAAATTAAGAGCAGGGTGACACTTGCAAGGAGAAATAAAAGCTTGTTGCTATGGCAATCAATGCAAATTCTCTGTGCCAAGGAAATGTTTGAGTCTAATGGGAAAAAACCCCACAACACAAGGAAAAAGCCCCACAGTAGAACTGTGCTGCTCACCAGAATTTAAGTCACGTCCAGGATTGAAGGCTCTGCTGTTGACAGTGGTTGAGAGTCTGTCACAGCTGATGGTTCTGGAAACGTTGGTGTTGAAATTCCCATCAAATCTGGAAAGACAGCAACAGGATCAGCAATCAAACATTACTTATTAAATCTACATTTACAATGGAAACACAACTTTTTCAATGTAAATAATTATTTATAATAACAGAGTTGAAATTCCCATCAAATCTGGAAGGACAACAGGACCAGCAATCAAAATTAAATCTTCATTTACAATGGAAAGACAACACATTCANATTAAATCTTCATTTACAATGGAAACACAACTTTTTCAATGTAAATAATTATATATAATAACACAGAGTTGAAATTCCCATCAAATATGGAAGGACAACAACAGCAATCAAACATTACTTATTAAATCTGCTTGTACAGTGGAAACACAACTTTTCAATGTTTTGATGTAAATAAATATTAATAGTAAGAGATTGGTGTTGAAATTCCCATCAAATCTGGAGAAACAAGAAAAATATGCATGAAAAGACAACGATGGACTCAAATAACNATTCCCATCAAATCTGGAAAGACAACAGGACCAGCAATCAAACATTATTTATTAAACCTAGACTTACACTGAAAACAAACCTTTTAATGTTTCAGTATAAATAACTATTAAGAGATGGGTGTTGAAATTCCCATCAAATCTGGAGAAACAAGAAAAATATGCATGAAAAGACAACGATGGACTCAAATAACTATTAATAGTAAGAGATTGGTGTTGAAATTCCCATCAATTATGGAAGGATAACAAGAGGATCAGCAATGAAACACCATTTATTAAATCTGCATTTACAATGCAGACAAAAGTTTTCAATGTAAAAACATTAAACTGTGAACTGTAAAACTGTAGTTTTATAACGAAAATAGTTTAAATAACTATTCAGAGATGGGTGTGGAAATTCCCATTAAATCTGGAGAAACAAGAGAAAGATGCACGAAAGGCCAATGATGGAATCAGAGGAGGGTTGGCAGGGACCTTCAGACTCATCCAGTTCTCCCAGCAGCTCCCAGCATCCCAGGCTGCTCCAGCCCCAGTGTCCAACCTGCCCCGGACCCTCCCAGGGACCCAGCACAGCCACGGCTGCTCTGGGAATTCCCTTCCAGGGCCTGCCCACCCTCCCAGCCAGGAATTCCTGCCCAATGTCCCGCCTGCCCCTGCCCCTGTGGTGTCTGTCCCAAGCCCCTCTGACCTCCAGCAGTGCCAGGGAGTGCCAGGGATGGACAGACAGACAGCCTGGGACGCTGTGACAGCCCCAGAGCAGCCAAACCTGGAGCAGTGCAGGGCTCACCCCCTCTGCTGCAGCTGTTTCTGCAATTGTTGGCAGCCTCCTCCCAGAGACCTTCCCGAGCCCTCTCCGTGGAGGAAAAGACATTTCCCAGGAATGCAGCTCTTGGATGGAGGCTGTGGCTTTTCTTATCACCCTGAAAATGTAACCACTTCAAAAAATCACAGCTCTTTCCAAGAGAGCAAAACTGCTGTTGATTTTTTGTTGGCTGAAGAGTCTCCAGCCTAAGATTGATTGGGAACGCATGGGTTCCACAAAAATCGTGTTTGTCTTGGGGCAAACCCAAAAAACTGCACATTAAACATCTCCATCCTAAAGAAATATTTCCGAGCAAGGCTAAAGAACAACCCCACAGTGAAAAATAATGACTTTTCAGGATGTAAATGAATTGTTCCAGAGCTCCCATCAAAAATCTATTAGTGATGGCAACAGGATGCCTTGTTAGCAACCAACATTATTCATTTACTGCATTCAAATGCTTCAACATGCTCCAAAAATCATCCAAGGCCTCAGCTCTGCTCAGGAAGCCACTGTTAGCTACCCACCAGGAAGATGAATTTGTGATGCCTAAACAATCTGCAGCAGAGCTGAAGAAGGAAACAAAAATATTCCTGCAGCCCAACCCCATCCCTCCTTCTGCAGCAAAAAGGAAATAGAGTTAATGGGGGAAAAAGTGTAAATAAAAGATGAGGAATTGTTTTAAATCCCGTAAATTAAAGAGCAGCCAGCCCTGAGCAAGGGCTGCCCCAGCCTGGGCTAGGTGGGATATCTGCCTCCAATCTCTTTTCAGGTGCTGTTTGCCTTAAAATTGACTTTTTGCACCTTGCAATGGAGTGGGTTTGGTTCCATGGCACACAGAGAGCAGCTCCCATCACAGATGAAAACCAGCACCAGGAACTGGCAGCACTGTGGAAATCTACATTTCAATATTCGCCATCATTTTAATGGCACTGGAGAATTCTCCACGTGCTTCTAAGTTTCTTTCAGAACGCATTATTAATATATTTAAGCATCTTCCCCATTAAAACCAAATTAAAACCAAAGGCCCAGCACTGCTAAGTGGCCTTTCCAACCCATGTTTGTATTCTGAGCTGTAAATTCTGGGTTTGACTCTCCTACCATGTTTATGTCCTGCACATTTCCCACTCAAGTTTCTAACTCTACAGACCTGCCCATCACTCACTTTGGAATAAGATAAAACACCAAAAATATTTGTATTTTAATATTTGAAGACAAGCATTGACAGGCACCTTTTCTCTGCACAGAGGAGACAATTTTTACCAATGTCTCCTTAAATTTTTACCAGTGCTTCCCTTATTTTTTATCTCCCTAAGTTCTTACCTGTCTCCCTAAGTTTTAACCTGAGGTTCCCTGAATTTTTACCTGTCTCTCTAAATTCCGACCACTATATCTCCTTTAATTTTTACCTGTCTCCCTTAACTTTTACCAGTGTCTCCTTACTTTTTTCCCCAGTATCTCCCTAAATTCCTACCTGTGTCTCCCTAAGTTTTAACCTGAGGTTCCCTGAATTTTTACCTGTCTCCCTTAACTTTTACCAGTGTCTCCTTACTTTTTTCCCCAGTATCTCCCTAAATTCCTACCTGTGTCTCCCTACGTTTTAACCCGAGTTTCCCTTAATTTTTACCTGTCTCCCTTAACTTTTACCAGTGTCTCCTTACTTTTTTCCCCAGTATCTCCCTAAATTCCTACCTGTGTCTCCCTAAGTTTTAACCAGAGTTTCCCTTAATTTTTACCTGTGTCTCCCTAAATTCTTACCACCATCTCCCTTGATTTTCACCAGTGCCTCCCTTGATTTTCACCAGTGTCTGCCTTGATTTTCACCAGTNTCCCTTAATTTTTACCAGTATCTCCTTTAATTTTCACCAGTGCCTCCCTTGATTTTCCCCAGTGCCTCCCTTGATTTTTACCAGTATCTCCTTTAATTTTCACCAGTGTGTCCCTCAATTTTTACCTGTCTCCCTTAATTTTCACCAGTGCCTCCCTTGATTTTCACCAGTGCCTCCCACATTTGTACAATGCAGACAAATCCTTCTCTTGAGGTTTCACCCAAAACCATCCATGCGCCAACACCCGGAAAATCCTCCGGACCCCTCACCCCAAACCATTGAAACCCCGTTTTGGGGTGGTTTTTCTTGGGGATTCCAAGCCCACAAAAGGCTGAGGTTGCCTCCCTTCATCCCTCGTGCCTCTGTTCCTGCTGGCTTGCCTTTAATGAAGAAGGGATGGAAGCTGCGTCCCGCGGGAGCAAACAGAGCCGTGGCTCCCACTTTGATCTGGTCCCCGGCGCTCCCAGATCTGCCCCTGATTGACGCTGGCTCTGATGTGCAAACTGCTTTGAACTTCACACATGAAATTCCCATCAGGCCCCGCTCATTTTTATTCTCCTTCAACAGGATTTACGAGCGGGAGATGGGCGAGCGGAGGAGATAAAATGAATTTGCAGGGGCTTTGAATCTGACATCAAAACGGAGCTCGAGTGAGCTCCAATTGGATTTTGCTCGGCCTGAATTTACAGTGTAAATCAACTTCTTTTGTGTGTTTGCAGTTTAGGGAAAAACCAGGGAGCTGTGGATAAAAATGGCACTTGAGCAGCTGCTCAGGGCTCCGTATTGTTTTAATACTCTTTTTTTTTTTCTCCCCTTTTCTCGCCGTTCATACAAATTTAAGCTGACATTAATATGCAAATGAAATTACATAAGTTCACTCAAAATTCAGCGTTTCCTTTGAAATTCCCAACTAGGCCTTGTTTGCTTGATTGCAAGGCAAGATTTTAACTCATATTTTACATAAATACTAAAATATAGGGTTCCCACTGCATCTAAGCAGAATGCTGGAAAACAATGTTTTTGTGAAGAAATTCAACCCAGGAGAAAAAAAAAAGCTACTGATGGTTCAATTACACAATTTCTTGTGGCAAGGCACCAAAGTTGTTCCCATCATTTCAAGTATTGTTGAAAAATCCAAGTATAGCTGCTCTCAGATGTAAAGAGAATGTACTACTGGAAGGAGGCTTCAACCCAGGAACACAAACTATTCCCAAACTCACTTTTTCATGAGGAACTTCTGTTCCAAACTCTATTTTTCCACGAGGAATGAGGCCAGGAGAGAAATTTCCTAAATACCTGCTGCTCTTTGTGGGTAAAAGCTGCCAAGCCCAGGACTGGGCACGGCTCCTACATCTCCTACAACTCCCTGGGTTTTACTGCAGCCTGAAACTCTGGCACAACAGCAAACACATCTTAAATTTCATTTATTGTGGCCCCCACACTCCTCCTCTGGAAGTGCAGCTCTTCAGATATTGCAGCAAACCAAGGAACTGGATGGGATTCCTGTTATCTCCCACTTAACTGCTCCAGAGAGGAAAGATAAACACAGAAAGAGCTGTGATAAAATTGAACTGCATTAGCAAATATTTAACCATCTGTTTAAAAAAAATAAAAAAAAGCAAAAACCAGACCACTTCTGAAGGCAGTATCACAGTCAGGGAGTAAATGATTTTCAAACAGAGGTTTGTAAACTGCCTTATTCAAACAGCTTCATTAATGTTTGCAATGCACCACTGCCAAGTAGGGTGTTTTACCAAC
Organism: Thryothorus ludovicianus; assembly: GCA_013397245.1. NCBI lineage: Eukaryota > Metazoa > Chordata > Aves > Passeriformes > Certhiidae > Thryothorus > Thryothorus ludovicianus. Next base: position 638,824 of record VZTB01008991.1, on the reverse strand, counting down.
AAATATTTCTCCATTCCAGCTCCTTCCACAAATTTGGATAAATGCATTCCCTAAGCTCTTATCAGCATAGTTAAATAAAGAGTAAAAACAGATTTCCAGCTGCCTTGCAAGGCAGCCAGAGTGGGAGCATTAATGAACACCAGTGCCCTGAACAGACAGATTTTGGAGACCTGGGGCAACTTCCCAGGAAAATCCAGCAGGGAAATTCATCTGTGGCCTCCAGGGTGGAAGGGGGATGATTCCAGAGTGTCCTACAAGGAGGAGCAGTGAGGGATACTCAGGGCAATTTCCTGGAGCTGCCACTCTCCCCTGCTCTCATCCCAAGGGAACTGCACTTCCCTTCCCCCAGAGCCAGACACGAAATGCTGAAGCACAGCAGAGAGAAGGGTGTAAAACTGGGCAGAGAAGAGGAGCAAGATTGGTTCAGGGCAGATTTTTGTCTCCCTTTAAAAGCACCATCTGCTTTTTGTTGGAAAAGCTGCAGGAACAGCTGCATTTCCTCGTAAATGCATCTGAATTTATTTTTTTTTCTGGAAGGTGACCCTACTGCAGGCACTGCTGTTTTGAGAAGCCTCTGGCAGATGCTCTGTGGCCCCTGGCACAGCCAACTCCCCTGGCAAACTGGAACTATGGAAAGCCACTTCTGGAAGCCTTCCACAAGACAGCATCCAGCACAATCTCTCCACAAAAAAATCATTTTGGGTAATGGGCAGAAGACAAATACCCAAACATTACCCACACATAGAGTGGAAGGAGATGGATTCCCTTCCATCTGCCAATATTCAATATAAACCCCCTCTTTACCTGCCTGTGCAGAGCTCAGGAGCACTGAACATAAACCCAGAACTGCCCACTAAACCAGCCCAGGATCTATAAAATATAAAAGCTAAAACATAAAGCATCACAGGCACATTTGGAGCCTTTGGTAAAGCAGCTGAGGGTAATTTTATCAGGAAATGTTTGTTGAATCAAGGCCTTGCCAAAACCACTCGAAGCCACCAACTGCACTGCCTTGTCCAGTTGGGTCTGTATGTTTTAATTTATTTATTTTCACCACTTCCCAAACCAAGGTAGATCAACCCTGCCTTGGAGGGGGCACAAACACACAGCTGTGTCTTACACCAGTGAAACCAGAATATTTGGGGTACAAAACAGCAACCAAAGGCACAGTCAGGCTGGGAATTCTAATCCAGACTGGAAACTCACTCATTTGGGCTCTTCACTGCAAGAGCCAGCACCATGTAATGGCAATAAAATAAATATTGCTTTCCCTGCCATATCCCAGTACTCATTAAACAGCCAATTTAAATGCCAGGTTCACTTTCTAACCCAGTTTGTGCTTTGTTAGGTCCTGTTTGCTATCATTTATTTATAGTCTGCAGGTGTGAAAATCTCACAGTTATCCCAAGCAACATGACAAAGCCATGCCTGGATTTTCAGGAGAAATACAGAAAAACTCATGGATGATTTTGTTAATGATAACAACAAATACAAACTGAAGTTAAAAATAAATAATAATTAAAAAAGCCTTTCCCTACAGAACAGTTCATCCTTCCCAAGTTAATTTTCCCCAAACCATCCAGACTTGCAGCATTCCCAACTCAATGTCAATAGCTGGACAGTAAGAGGCTGAACACCATGTGACAAACAGCCTTAAACACTGTGGGGAAAACCTTCAAACCTACCTAAAAACACCCCAAATACCCTGAAGATAATAATGCCCTACTGACCCTGCTCTTGCCCCAAATGTTTGCTCAAATAAAGAAGCCACATGAGGAAACAGCCAGAAAAAGAACACCCAGAGCTCAGGAGTTGTAACACAAATATTTCACAACCCTCTGGAATGAAAACCACAGCCCTGAGGACTCAGACATGGCCAAGGCACAATCTAAGGCAAAGGATCTCATAGAAAAAGCCATTTTCACAGACCAATCTGGGTCTCTTCTGCAGCAGCAATTAATAAATATTTTAGCCAAAAAAATATAATTATTGTTGCTTTAACACCAACATTAAACATTTGAACACCAAGGATAAGCTGTTAGCAGCAGTAGCACATCCAATTTAACTTCCTGCAACTGCAGGCCCAGTTAGTCCATGAATCAAACATGGAAGAATTCAAAATACAAACCCAATATCCAGGTTAATCAGCTTCTTTCCTGATATTTTAACCAAAATGGGGCATCTCCCAGAAAGGTGATGCCACAGGGAAGGAAAATGAAAAGCAGCAGATGGGAGAGGCAGAAAGGGGAGAAAGATGGCAAAAGCATTTAGACAAATCAGACAATTAACAAAGCATGGATCTAAACCTTGGATGTTTCAAACAGAAAATACATTTTTAGATTATTTTTATGTCTTGCAGATGATTTCCTACAGACAGCACCGGGTCCAATGGTCAGACAAGCCTCAGCCAGGTCTTGCCTTTTAGAGTTTACACTGTGATTTTTAAGGTCCAGAACATCCTGCAGCTGATAATCTGCTCTGGGAACCATTTAATTATTGACCCAAGTGACAATAATGAGAATCAAGTCACAGAGCCTGAATGAGGAGCTGTGCAAACAGCAAATTCACCCTGTGCTTTGCTTTAAAAGGTGTTTGTGATTTAAATCTCTTATTGGGAATGATTCTTATGCAACTTCACCACAGGTAAAGAAATTTCTAAAGGACTTCCAAGCTGTGTAGTTTTGGAGGACAAAGTGAAAAGGAATTCACTGAAGTTTCCAGACTAAAATCAGACTTCTCTTTTTAATGAAAAACGAGGCCACACTGACAGGGGGTGAGAAATCTGCTTTCTCCTTCCCCTCAGCCCTTGTCTGGAAGGTGTTCCTGCTGCCTGGAGATTCCTGCACGGATTTTGGGATCAGAGGGCAGGAAGGTTTTTATCCTCAAAGAATTCCTGACCCTTTTGTCCACACTGCCAGCAGCCTGGATGTGCCAGCATTTTCCACAGGCACCTTTTCCAGCAGGACCTGCACAGAGACCTCCCAGCCTGTGCCCTTGGAGTCACCTGATGACCCAAATTACCTTCCTCCCTCTCAAATGTTTTTAAATCAGACTGATATTTAAACAATAAAAGTCAGTCTGTAATCAAGGTTTGCATAAATAATAAGTTACTCTTGTTTCTTTCAAGCCCATGTGGAAGTAAATGTTTACTATGTTCAGCATTTCAAGAGAATGGCTCCTCTTTTATTGGAAAAATCAGAGCTCTATCACACATTTCTACTGTTAGAAAACCCAAAGAAAATTCTGCAAACATGCAGCACAACAGAAATGATTAAAGACAACCAACTGCCTGAATTCAGCCTCCTCAAAACTCCTGTATTTAAAACCAAAGCAAATTGAACATGAACAAATCCAGTTTCCAAGCAATGGACTCCATTTCCTTAAACCTCTGCTATCAAACAGCAGCATGTCAGCCCGATTAAACTGGAACACAGTGCTGGTAGCATGTGATGGACTGAGCAACCCGTGATTTTGGATACTTCAAAGGACAGGAAAGGTCCCATGACCAGCCTGAGGAGAGTTATTCAGGGCAGGCAATGTCTCAGTGCAAAAACGGGGTCCTGGATCTAGACAGACTCTTTTTGTATAGAACACTATGACAAATTTTCTTCCTTTTCTTGCTTCCAGCTGGTTCCCAGCTCTTGCTTAAAGCCCATCATTAAACACTGGTGTGGGAGAAATGTAGAAGATGAGGACAAGATAAGAGGCACCTTTGGAGTTGTGCCTTCTCCGTTTTTATCTGGAGTAGCACAAAGCTCAGGCTGTTTTAAAGACACTCTCATTTTCTTCACAGATGAAATGCCAGCGTGAGGAATTGCAGAATTGCATACTCACTCCATCATGGATGGGGGGATGGTGCAGCAGTCCTGGATAGCAGTCAGGGGTGAGGTGAGGTGAGCAGTGTATGAAGCTTCCACTACCTGCTTGTTCCGATTCACTACGTCCAAGTAACGGTTGAATTTCTCACGGATTTTTTTTGCCAACTGTAAAAAAAAAACATTAAGAAAGTTTAAAATCAACCCAGTTTCTCTGTTTTACTGCATTTCTTGACAAGCAATTAAAAGCTGTGTTAAAGACAGTTGTTTTCTGATGTGCTCGTTGTGTTTTTATTTTTGTGGCTTAAGCAAGACGTCAAGTAATTAATACTGGCTGCAGCAAGGAGACTATACAAGAAAATAAAATACATTTAGCATGGGTGCTTCAGCAGAGCTCTGCATGTGTGCACAGTGTGATTCCCACTACATAAACTCCCCTTTCACTCAGAACCGACAGCTGTGCCAATGAGGTGCTTGCTCCAAGGCCTGCCGAGGGTGTGATGGAGAATAAACCAGGCCACAAGTCAATTTATTGAAGATCTATCCATTGACACCTCAGAAAAGCCCAAATAATGGTGTTGGAGGTGCCTTCACCTACACAGAACTCCAGGAGCAAAGTGCCAGCAGCAAATCTCCCACTGCTGGGAGCAACCTCGGGATCCAAAGAACCCAAATAACCCCAAACTCTGGCAGGAATATTTCTCTGTTCCTCGGCAGCCTCTCCTACTGGATCAGGTGCATCTGTGCAGAAGCATTTCCCCACTCTGGGGCAAAATAAACCATCCCAGATTTTGCTTTTCTGCTGGATTCCCTGCTGCTTTCCTGGGAGGCTCCACAGGCTGAGTGAGCAGTGATGGTTTTCCTCACACACCTAAAGCTCACTGTGCCTACTCACAACCCACAGCTTCAGCTACAAACTGAAAAAACTCCAATTTATTTTCTTGCTGCTATATTATAACATCATATACAGACAGTCTATAAAATGACAAAAGTCTCACACCAGTGAAATTCCCTCTGAAGCCTTTTTTTGCCAGAAGTCTCTCTAAGGAAGGAACTCCTTATAAATCAGGACAAGGTTTTAGAGTTTACACCGTGATTTTTAAGAACCAATTTTGCTCCTTTCAAAAAGTGAAAACAAACAGGTTATGGCCCCTTCCCATGCAATTCTCAGACCATTAAAAAAAATTAGGGTGCCTCACTTTGGAAATAGCAAACTGAGTAACTCAACCTTTCTTTTTAATTCTTCTGGAAAAAATGACAATACAAGTAAAATTCATGGTATTTTGCCAGCAGATACTTGCAAGCTGGTGTGATCTGAGGGCTGGTGGTGCCCTGGCACCTCTGCCCCCTCCATGCCAGGCAGGTTCCAGGCACTGGGAAGGGCTGAGCCTGCAGGGACACACCCCAGGCTGGTGGAGTGACTGTGCTGTGTCCCTTCAATAATGACTGCCAGGGAAAACAGGAAAGGAAAAATCCGTGGCTGCTCCTGGAGCAAATGTGACAGTAAACACAGGTACCAGGTTTTACAAGGAGTATTTACTGAGACTTTCACTCCTGGTCTTTCATCAAAGGGAAGAAATGATGAAATGGATCAGGCTTTTCTTTTTTTTGCTCTGCATATTCTGCATCCCTTACACACCAACCAATTATCTATTCAATAATCAGCCAGACACATCCCAGATGAAAGAATCATCTCTGAGCAATAGACAGAAGTGTTGAATAATCAGAAATACTGGTTTGCATTTCTGCAAACTTTTCCAGAGCTAAAGCAGCTCCTCAATCCACGGCACTCCTCACTCCCCAAACCCTACAGGGATGATTTAACAGTGCTGCTGCTTTTGTGTGCTGGGAAACAGCCCGGGATTTTCCAGATCCCCCGGACTAAAACAAACGTCTCTCCTAACTCTTAGCAGGCCGTTTTGTCATGATTTACTCGGTTCTGAGGGGAGGGAGGCCTGGCTGATAACAGCACTGCTCTGCCCCCTTTGTTCCCAGGGAATGCTGTGGCTCCGTGACAGGTCTCCAAGGAGCACAGGTTTAATAGAACCCCGCTCAAATGACTTGCAGAATTACACCTAATTAGTTCTGTGGAATGATTTATTGCCAAGGCACCAGAGGACTGCTAATGGGCTCCTCCATGTTAGACATGCAGCACTATTAAATTGCTCCCAGTTGTTAATAATAAGATAATAAGCTGTTGGGGAGATCCTTTTCTGGTTTCCAGTCAACTTTCTTTTTGTCTGGCTGGACCCCTCAAATGCGTTTTTCAGAAGTGGATTCTCCTGGAGGGTCTCAAACCAACACAAGCCAAGGTTCCTAAATCAAAGCACTTAGATTTGGTGGGTACAAAGTTCTCCTCTCAGTCTGGGCAAATGAAATGCCAAGGTAAACGAGATATTCAAATCTGAGATTTCTCTCTTGGTTTCCCTACCTGGAATCAGGCAGAGGGGAGAGAGCTGAAGTTTGCTGAGCATCATTAGCAGCCATAAAACCATCAGAGGGCCCCAGAACAAAAGGCCTCTGGTTTGGAATCAGGGCTGCTCTCTGATAAATGGATGCTGTACAAGCCGAGGGCTCGCTGTTGATGAGTTTTCACCTTCTAGGTTGAACGATAAAAGCATCCCCACAGCCTTTGAATTTCACCCTGCTGTGCCGCCTCTAAAGATCTGACAAATCTGTTTTTCAGAAGATCCTGTACTTCAGAAGGTGACAAAAAGCAAATGCTTTGTTCCCAAACTGCGTCTCCCATGGAAAAGCCTCTGCACGGCTCCGAGTGATTCTGTTATTTTCTGAAACGGGGTCCAGCGCCTCGCTCGGGGCAGGAGTCAAGTGCATGGCAGGCACCAGGGATCTGAAACCTCCCAGAGCTGCAGGAGCTGACTTTGTCTAATCTAAAGAACTCTAAAAATATTGCCCTCTGATAACAAGGCACTGCTCCCAACAATGCAGACCACTTCAAAACCAGAGACCTCAATGAAGTCACCACGGACACGACAACCTAAAAATAATTTTCCGTTAAAACTTTCTTCAAATGAATAAACTAGGATAAGAAACTGAGGGTAGCACACCAATGAAGAACTAGAAACCAGAAATGGTTCTAATTCATCAAATTGAGAAGTATCACCCACAGGAAAGCCCAGCAAAAACTTTCCTTCCATGGTTGAGCTTCACCTCCCTCAAACTTTATTCCCGGTGCAGGGTGATGCACTCAGCTGCTGGAGCCTGTCACAGCAAAAGCTGCAGGCTTAAATCACCTTCTCCTCTTTCTAAATAAAAACCTGAAGTTTTTATCCACCACAAACCCTGCTTTTTTTAACCTGCCTGGAGCTGGAGAGCTGCTGGATACTGATGGATGCCAGACCTACACTGGTTACAAAACCCCCAAAGCAGAGAAAGAGAGATAACAAATAATGAAAGGGCAAAACACTGAACTATGAAACCATGCTTACATAACTGTTGAAGCATTTTTAAGGCAAAATGGAAAATTGTGCCCCCAATCAGGCACAGAAAGGGGGCAGGGGTGTCCCACATCTGGGTGCATACCAAGTGTGACAGACATTTCCTGCTCTCACAGAAATGCTCCAATTCACCCAATTTAATGGAGACTGAAACAAATCCAGTTTCTTGAGACTGACACAAAATATTCTTATCCTACACAAAGTGCTCTTCACCTCACCTCAAAAACAACAGCAAGGCAAAGCCTCCTGTGGGCATCTTACAGATTTCTGTGTTTTCTCCTTAATTTTAATAGAAAAACAATAGGCAGTGAGTGCTCCCTGTGAACAATGAGCCCTGTTTGCCCTGGGTTTGCTGTGGCAGCTGCCACGCAGCCAAAGCCCCTGGGTTTGCAGCCAGGTTGGACTGTAACACCTGTTTCTATTACTGCAGCACCCCTGGGTAATGCACTTCAATTGTCACCATCTCCACTGACAACCTTTCATCACAACATCACTGAGCTCCTCTAATTTTCCCAGAGACATTTCCCTCATTTGCATCGTTCCCTCGAGCTTTTTTTTTAAAGCTTCTTCCCCCCTCAAAGCTCCACATCTCTGAAGTCTTCCCTTTGCAGGGAGCTCTGAGGGAAAGCAGAGCAACGAGGTGAGGTTTTATTTCTGGCTCTAGCTTGAAAGCCAAGGTATTTTCATGTTTCCAAGCCTGTATATAAAATATGCATCAGTGGGGTTGACAGGCAGGGATGCCAGCACAGACTCACAGCCAGGGATTTGACACTGTCAAGCTCCTTGGAAAGGATTGCTTACACATGGAAGAGTTGAGTTAGAATTTTGAGGTTTAAATCCCCTCTGTAAATTAGAAAAATCTGGAAAAAAGCACCTCTTTCCAGCACCCACCAGGCATTCATCCTGCTGCTGTATCACAATTGTGCATCCACAGGTTCCTAACCCAGGAAACTTTCAATGTTATTTATTTTTCATCTACGTGGCTCTTGAAGAAACCTCTGGATTTGTACCAGCCCTGAAGAGCCAGAGGTCAGCAGGGACACGGCTCAAGGAAGGATCACAGAATCACCTCCAGCTTCACCCCACACCTCTGTTTTACTGGATTCTAACCATTCATGGAATCCTGGAATGGTCTGGGTTGGGAGGGACCTTAAAGCCCATCCAGTGTCACCCCATCATGGGCAGGGACACTTCCACCATCCCAGGGTGCTCCAGCCTGGCCTTGGACACTGCCAGGGATCCAGGGGCAGCCACAGCTTCTGTGGCCTCCCCATCCTCACAAGAAGAATTTCTCCCTAAAATCCCATCTAAACTTCAACTTCAGTCCATCCTCCCTCGTGGAAAGTCCCTGTTTCTCTGGATGACATTGAAATATATTCCATTATTGCAACCAGGATGCAGGAAACCACTTTCCAATGTGCCTTTTGTCACGGAAACCAGCACTCATTTGAGGTTTTCTACTGGCCAGTACCTCTGGCAAAGCTTCCCGAGCCTTATTCCAAGGAAGATGTTAAACAGGATGCACAGCAAAACCTAGGGAGAGGGCCACAATTCCTGAATCATTCTGGAAGTACATTAAACACACAATAATTGCCTTTTATTGTGAGGTTCACAATTCATTAATGTGTGTGAACACGCCACTTTTCACAGCCAGGGAACGTGCTGTGCTCGACAGTTAAATGTAATTTTTTCAGCACATTTCAGATCTGTTTCCTCCCCAAAGACGTCTTTGCCCAGCCCAAAAACCAACCAAACTAAAAATCCAGCCCAAAGCAGCATGGAGTGAGCTTTTCAAGCCTCTTCTACTCAAAGCTGGTAAATCTACTCCTGCTTGAGAGCATTTCCCCTCTCTGCTCCGTGGATCCCTCCTCTCCACATCACAGAAAGCAGATGTCTGGCAGGACACTGAACACACACTGACTTCCTTCAAAGCAGCTAATGTAGATTTTCCCCTCATAAAACTCCTCCTCTCCCACTTTATTTACATCACCAACTCACACCACTGCATTCTCCTATCATCTCAGAGTTCTCTGACACTGAAATAACCCTCAGGGAAGGAATCCAAGTTATTTTTGGCCATTCAAAGCAGGAAAGGTTTTATCTGTCAGGTACAACAGTAATTCTATAACTGCAGACCTTAAAAAGTGCAACCAGTTCAACACTGAGAGCTAAAACTGCTCCTTGTGTGGCATGAAGAAAGCCAAAGGTATTGAACAGTTAGGCCTGAAGGCCAACAGCTGGAATCTTTCACTTTTTCAATAAACTGAGAGTCATTATTTACATGGTTTGGTATAAAAAACCCACCACCCCCACAATTCAGTGCTCTGCCAAAAAAAAAAAAAATCCCAGCTGACATAAAACTGTCATTAATTGTCTTTGGATATCAGTTGCTACAAAAATGTTGATGAATGACCAAAGCAGAAATGAGATTTCTCTGGCAAGGGATTTCATTTGCTTACATTTGTTTGCCTTTGCTCAAGATGATCCCATTCAATGTCCTACTCTTATAAAATTCGGGTTCTATTGCTGGGGATTCATTAGGGCTAAAAGATCTGGTTATTAATGAACCAGAAGGGCTCAATTATTCTTCCATCCACTTCACTGTAGTGCTTTTAACCACAGTAATTACACTTTACCAGAGCCCCTGACAGCTCCAAATCCATCAGCCCACCTCCAGTGTTTGGACAGCTCTTTAAATCCACTTGGGATGAACACAGACATCTGCTCTGGGAAACAAGGTCTGTCTTCTCCTCAGTGGAGAATCTGTAGTCAGGACTTCAAAGAAGTTTTAATCCAGTTTCTTGGTTTCCCAAAAACACTTTTGCCTTTCAAAAGCCATCTGATATGTCTGATCCTGCCCACATGGCCCTTCTGTGGTGCACAGACCACCCAGAAACACTCCTGGAAATGCTGCCCTACACAACAGAGCCAGAGAGCCCATCCTGGGAGATGGTGGGATAGTTTGGGATTTAAATTCTTAAAGTCAGGTGAAAATTCCATTCCCATGGTCCCTCTGCCGACAAGCACCTACCTGGGTGTGCCTACAGGGAAGACAAAGCCTCCAAAAGGCTGGGGAGGAATCCAGACCCAGGAGGGGCTGAGGGAGCCGGGAAGGGGCAGGAAAATCCCTGAGGGAGCTGGGAAGGGGCTGGAGAATCCCTGAGGGAGCTGGGAAGGGGCTGGAGAATCCCTGAGGGAGCTGGAAAAGGGCGGGAAAATCCCTGAGGGAGCTGGGAAGGGGCTGGAGAATCCCTGAGGGAGCTGGAAAAGGGTGGGAAAATCCCTGAGGGAGCTGGGAAGGGGCTGGAGAATCCCTGAGGGAGCTGGGAAGGGGCTGGAGAATCCCTGAGGGAGCTGGGAAGGGGCTGGAGAATCCCTGAGGGAGCTGGGAAGGGGCTGGAGAATCCCTGAGGGAGCTGGGAAGGGGCTGGAGAATCCCTGAGGGAGCCGGGAAGGGGCTGGAGAATCCCTGAGGGAGCTGGGAAGGGGCTGGAGAATCCCTGAGGGAGCTGGGAAGGGGCTCAGCCTGGGGAGGGGTCTAGAAAGGTCAGGTTACTCCTAAAGGTTGTGCAAGTCTGTGCTTAAACTGGGAAGAAAAGCTGGTTCTTTTTCTTTCTTCAACCAAAACCTATCATCTTTACCACAAACATAATTAGTACTTTAATTTCTGAAAGAATAATACATGATCTATTTGATCTGTTCGAAAACTAATCCAAATTTAATTTAAAAAATATACACAGGTATTAAAATGCAAACTGCCCATGTATTATCTCAATGTTAAAATGAAGGTTAAATATTGAAATGTGTTCCTGTAAAACCCCACAAAATTACAAGCACCCCTCAACCACACCTGTGATGCACCAGGCTGCAGCTGTCCCATATTGCCACAAAACACCATTTCCACAGCATAACAATAGTAATGGGTTTACTTTGAATTTGAAATTCAGAAAGACACACTTCTAACATGAAAGCCTGACAAGTAATGGGAGCTACTTCACGAGGGCCCTTTTGTTTCCAAGGGCCAGCCCCACTCCAAGCAGACGGAAAAGCTTTTCCTGGCAGTGCAAAATGCTCAAAAGCATCATCAGCACATGCAGCCTACCCCGTTTATAACCTATTCCACTGATCTGGGGTTAGAAAGGGGCCATGAATCCAGACAGAAAGAATTCCCTGAGCTCACTCTGCCAGAGGAGCTGGGAAGGTTTGGGACTCACCTGTTGAACTTCGCTTTCTCCATTCGATATTTTCTCCGTGTACACGAAGGAGTTGAATATCCTCTGCAAGGAAAACCAGAAAGGATGTGTGAGAGGCTTTTTTGTCATAAATGTCACAGGAAAGCAGCTCCAAAAGGTGGAGGGGTGAGGAAATGGGGTCAGAGAAGGACCAAGCTTCCCAAGGGGGATCGTGCCTCCATGTGGGGATCTGCATGGAGAGGCTGACTTTGGAAGGCAGAGACATAACAGGGCTTTTTTCCAAACATCTGTTTATTTACCAAACTGACACAAAGTGCTAAAAATAGTTCCACACGCAAACCATGACCCTTCTTTTGCTAAACATCTAACCCAATATAACTACTTAGAAAAGTACTTGCTTCCAACTAAAACATGAGAGGCTGGGAGCTGAATTTAGACAATTTTAATATGTGAAAAAAAGACAATTTGAACACAACCAGATCAACCTCCTTAATAGCAAAAAAATAAAGATGTATCAGAACATAGAGAGCTGTGTTGTCCTGTGGGAAGCTCAGTTCCCAGGGGGACAAGTGACAGCCACACTGCCATCCCTGTTTACAGACACAGGAACAAACACCCAACTTGTTATATTCTGCTTCCAGACTGAAAAATAAGACTGGAAATATTTGGGGTTACACCAACAGCATTCCCAAAAAGTTTGGCTGATCACCTAAGCTTCTCTTCCAGGATTTCTCACTTCCAAGGGGCAGTTTTCCCCTTGGGACAGTGGGGCTGTCCCCACTGGAAAATGTACAATATCCCTAAAATATTCCTTTGCTTCCTTAAGAGCAGTAAGTGGTATCAAAAGCTGTAACAGCAATAAATGGAGGTTATTTGGGCTGTTAAGACATTTCTCCAGGAGGGCTGGGATTTCACTGAGGGAGTGGATCCCACTTTTATCAGTCACCCACAGGACACTGCATCTGGCAAAGGACAGGGATTCCTAAACACCCTGGACTGTATTATCAGAAGTAACAACTGCAATTACTAAAAAGTCTAAATTTCATCCAAATCCATCTCCCTGGCAACTCCCGGAGTTCACAGCTCCAAGAGTTTTTTGATGCAGGTTCAGCTGCAGTTACAGACAGCCATGACTGGCAGAACCAGCCTGGAAAATCCTTCGGTGTGCTCACCACCATCACTTCCCTTCATCCCTCTCCCTCCTGAGGACTTGAGGAATTTCAAAAATGTGAACTCTTCATTCTGAAGAAGCACTTGGAAGGGCAGCAATAAATCTCCTTGGCTTACAAGGCTCAGAGAGCCAAGAAGGGGGGCAGGGGAGGGGGAAAGAAAGGTATCTACTCTTAAAAGCTGCCTGTACATCGAGACTTCCTCTTCATCAAGACCTTTGTTTAAAGTTCTGCTTGGGTACTTTAACTACAAACATGTTGGCTTTTTTTTTTCCCTCCCTCATGAGATGAAAAGATAATTTAAACATCAGAAGGAAGTACATTAAAGCATGTCATTTTGATGCAAAATGTTTTAAATGAATTGAATTTTTTCTGTCCACGCAGAGTTTAGTGTGCAGACATCAAAAGGAATGAGGAGGAAATCGACTGTCAGCTCGTGAGAATGGAGTTCTCTGTCCCTAACACAAAGCTGACCCTTCTTCCACCCTTTTCACACGTAGCTCATTTATGAACTTGCAAAATAACGCCAGAGAACATCATCCATGGTTATGTAAGAATCACAGTGCCAGCAGGAATTTATTTGGCCTGGCTTTTAATCTATTTTTGCTTGATTTTGAATTAACTAATTTCTTTAAAATGCTCTGGTATATTGTGTCATTTTAATTAAAAGCACTGTGTATGGCAGAGAGGGGGAGCAGGAATTTCTCAAACTAAACACAGATAATGAGTGAACCAACAGTAAAAATCGAGTGAGGATTGAGAATCCAACCCCGAGGCTACACATGAACTGCTCAGCCCCCGCCTGGGTCCAGCCCCTACTCGGGGTATCTGCTCCTTACTCAAGAATCCCTGGGCACAGTTCCACCCCAGAGAAAAAAAAAACACAACCAAAAACATCTTTAAGCTAATTTCACCGACTTAAAAGTGCCCTAAAATCAGAGCTAAGTGGCAACCTCAAATGAAGTAGAGGAAACGTCACGGAGCAGAGACAAAGTCAGCCCCACACACAACCTCAGGAAAACAGTCTAAATATTTAGGAGAACTTGCCCTGCAGTTTACACAGCCCATTAGCATCTGTACTTTATTCTGCCCACCCCTCTTGTTTAATTGGCTCTGTGGAGCAGATGGCAGCAGGCTCAGCTCCCTCACAGAACAATCCCACCCGTGTTTAATGAGATGCTTGCCCAGCAGTGTTTGCCACAACCCATCAGCACCCGCTCTCCCAGCACGGGAAGGCTGTGCTGGATCAGCATCCATTCCTTCCCCGGGATCAGCATCCAGCCCTGGCTCAGGATCAGCATCCATTCCTTCCCTAGGATCAGCATCCATTCCTTCCCCAGCTCAGTGTCCAGCCTTTCCCCAGGTTCAATATTCAGCCTTCCCTGGATCAGAGTCCTGGTTTTCCCCAGCTCAGCTTCCATCCCTTCCCCTGGTCCAGCCTTTACCCTTGAGCTGCTCCTCCACCAGACATGGAATATCTCCATCCCCACCACCAGTCCCAACATCCCAGCACACACATCCTCGAACCCTCAATTGCCACCTTATTTTATTTTCCTTCATGTGCCTATGCAGTAATTAACTGGCAAGAACCCCTTGATTTTTACAGCCAGGTGGAACTATCCCAAGTGCTGTGACTGAAGCAATGTCTGCTTTCAAAAGCTAAAAAGATAGTATTGGAGAGTTTGATTCATCCTGACACTTTCCACAAGAAGGAACAAGTGGAAACAGCCTTAAGCTGAGACAGGAGCTTAGGTTAGACACTAGAAAATTTTTTTCCAGTTTTTGGGGTCAGGCATTGGAATAGGTCGCTCAGGGAGGTGGAGGAGTCTCCACCCCTGGAGGTGTTCTGGATCTGAGCTGAGAGATGCAATTTAATGGTTCCAGTAGGAACAGCTGGATTGGATGATGCTAAAGGGCTCTTGCAACCCTGATGATTGTCTCTAAATTCTACCATTTCAAAGCTCATTTTATTCTTTCTAAAGATTCTTTAGGGATTATTCAGACACTGGGGAGTAACAGCACTTGCCTGGCTGTAGCTGCAGCTCTCTGCTCAGGTTTGGGCTCAGGGCTGCTGCCAGGGGCTGAGCACAAAGCCCTGAACCATCCCTGGGTCCTCTGGCAATAGCCAGATCCCGGGCACATCATTCCTGCTCCCAGCCCTCCTGCTTGGCCACACAAACACAGCCCTGGACAGAGAAAATCCTGCTACCTGCAGGGATCACCACCTGGAGAGCCATGACAGCCCCTCAGGAAAGCTGGACATGTGGCTCTGGGAGCAGGAGATGCCCTGGATGGAGTTCTGAGGAAGCTGAGGTTTGTTTTCCAAAGCCACATTCCCAAAGTATCAGATTCTCACCTTCCTAAGCTCTTGAAGTACCTGGCTGAGTCAGAGCCCTTGCAGCTTCCTAGGAAATTCTTCTGTGGTACCTCTGTACATCCTTTAGTGACTCCAACTGCCTGGCTTTTAGCTTTGCACAACAGCACCAATATTTGTAGGAGAGAGAAATCAGGAAGTGATGAGAGGATGCAGGAGCAGGGGGCTGGGACAGGGAAGATTTGGGCCACCAGCATCTGATGGCTGGCACAGGTGGGGCCTGACAGTGATGGATGGACCCAGCACCCAAAGCACAGCTCAGGGTAGGATGGAGTCAGGTTTCCAACCAGGCCAGAGATAAGCTCGAGTTTAGCTCTGTGACATCCCAAAAATCCCACTTAAGAGACTTTGATTTATCTGAAACTGAAGGCAACTCAGTTTTAAATCTGGGAGAAGACTCTAAACCAAGCACAGCACAAAAAGTAAAATATTAACTGGCCCCTTCCCTCAGTTCCTCAGGATTGAAATGCACTGCAGAGAGAAAAACACTTCCAAAGCCCCAGTGTGACTGTGAGCACAGCATCAAAACAAACACAAAAAGCCAGCACCCCCAAACCTCTGAGATCCCCAACCAAACACAGGCACCAACAGCTCTGCAGAGCACTCAGCCATTTGCACATCACTGTCTTTACCAGACAAGACACGAATCCATCTCCCTGACGACAAAAATAACATTTTTTGAGACAAAGAGAATGAGGGAAAACAAACATAGGATTAGTAAGATAGCCACTGAGCTGTAAATATATTGAACCTGCTTCACCTTCAATACAAGCCATTAAAAAAGAAAGAAAAAGCAAAATCACCCATCTTTCAGGAGGTTTAGAGCATGGACTGCTGTTACCTGGCATATCTGGGTAAGGACTGAATGACAAAAGCAATAACATTAAAAAAGTTACACAGAATAATGAAATGGAGGTGTGTTAAACACGGGCAGAATTAGCTCAGCAGGGCTGTGGTACTTTTTCACCTTCAAGCAGCCCCCGAGCAGGGTCTGGTTCCTGCTTGCAAGGTTAATGTTTTAAAAAGTGGTGAGAAACAAATAGCCAGCCAATCCCTTTTTTCTGGTGGGGCTCCCCGGGCGAGGCTGCTTGCAGGGAGACCTGTGCCTTCTGCCTGCAGTTTATTTTTGCAGCGTCTGAAGCCATCTCGGGTTCTGTTTTGTTACCATTTTCTAAGCCCAAGGAACATTAAATAGAGACTTCCCAGGAGATCAGGGACATGCTCTGTGTTTTCCTCCAAGAATTCCCAGGAAGACACGGAAGGAGCTGAAGGGAACTGGAGGAAAACACAGGGAGAGGCAAATCCAGTGGGATGGGAGCACTGAGGGCAGCAGCTACAGATGTGAAGGGAATATCCCAACACCACCCTCCAAATGCCTTTCTCCTGCTGTGGGTTTGAAAAAAGAAAATGTTTTCAGAAGGGATTTCACTAATTAATGCTCTCTCATTACATTATTTGTGGAATCAGAGAGAAAAGTGATGCTGAGCTCAGCCCAGTCAGCGCCTTCACGGGCTCTTGGAAATGAGAACTTTCCTCATTCATTTTTCTAATTAATGCCTCTAACTCACTTTTTTAATCAACTGTTTTAATTAATCTTAAGCAGTGTGATTTCCACTTTAGCCACCTTTCTTCACAGACTGATATTATTGGAATTTATTGGAAAATGGTTGAAATTTGAAGTTTTGCTGAACTAACCCTGATGAGCTTTCAAAGCTGAAAACTGGACACCTAAAATGCAGATTTGATACCCCTCCAAGGAAATGTTGCAGAAAGCAGAAGGTAAAGAAGAGCCTAAAAAAGACAATCAGCACATGCTGGAAACTCCCTGTCTGGGAAAAAGATACTTAAAAGACTGAAGAATGTGGATTAATTAGCATGAGAACTGAGAAATCAATAACCAGCAGAGAGGATAGAATACTAATTAATAAAGAGAATTATTAAATTAGAACCAATGAACATTGCAGGCTCATAACACACCTTTTGGGTGCACACATTCCCCAATATTTAAGGTTTTAAGTGGGAAAACATCATCTCCCTTCCCATTTTTTCCTTTCATGAAGATTGCTCATCTGTCCCTATTTAAGATTCCAGCTCCCATCACCTTCCACCACGTTCCTGCAGCACAGGAGAACTGGGATTCAAGTTTGATCTTAATTTTGATGGCCAAAAGCATCTCAGCTAACATTTATTCATCATTTATTTATGTGGGAGTATTTCAGGCCTCACAGGGGAGATGGGGAGTAGGCACAACCCTGAAAAGGAGTAAAGCAGAGCACAATTCTTAGAAATTTGTTTCCTTGGAAAACTCCAGGCATCTGCGAGGAGAGAAAACTCTGGAAAACTGAGTAAGTGCCAAAAAAATGCAATCAGGAGCCAGCAGGTTTTTTTGTCTTCTTTTTCAAGGGACCAGAGAAGAGGAAGGGAAAAAGAGTGAGAGGGGGAAAATACCCCAAGCAAATGAGTTCCACATGTTCATGAGATTATTCGTTTAGCCAGTGTAACCTGACTAAGGTTATTCTCCTGACAATGTGCATGGCAGAAAAAAAGAAAGTCATGCTCCCCAAGCCTTGAAATACAAAGCAGATGGGCTTCTCAGTGCCTTTGGATTTCTTCTCCCTACACTCATTCCTCATGCCAGCCTCTAGGATGAAAAACTTACAATATTTCTATGGCTTTTTTCAGCTTGAGAACATTTTGCATTTTGTTGGTCCTTTTCCTTTTAAGGGAACCTAAAATTGAGCATTTAAAAGGAGCAAAATTGACCAAAACCTTCATTCTATTGGGAGAACTCTGGGTTTCAGTTTTCTGGTTTGCTTTCAAACTCATGTCAAAA
The DNA here is from genome assembly GCA_013397245.1 of Thryothorus ludovicianus. Classification (NCBI taxonomy): domain Eukaryota; kingdom Metazoa; phylum Chordata; class Aves; order Passeriformes; family Certhiidae; genus Thryothorus; species Thryothorus ludovicianus. Next base: position 620,982 of record VZTB01008991.1, on the reverse strand, counting down.
TGACTAAAAATTGGGATAAATTTAAGCAGCAGCCCAAGATTGCAAATAGTTGCAATCCTAGAGCCAGAAGGGCTTGATACCACTTTTCTGTAATTACTGGGCTTGTCCAATTTGCTCATGAGCTCAATGTACAGCAAATCTGCAGAAAAACGTGGAACAATTGATGGAACATTCCAGCCAGGATGGGGTAATTTTACAGCAAAGTCAGGAAAAAATCCCAAAGCACAAAGGGACAGACACACCAAGAGAGGTGACTGCTCCCTGATCAGTTTTACATAATTAAGGCAGAGGCTGATGGGCTTTGCTTGGAGAAAACTGCAGCACAGGAACTTGAATCAGAAAAAAACAATATCCAAGCAGACAACCTTAAATCCAGGGATTTAAAGCTCATAAATCACAGAGCTGAACTTCTGTGCATGAAATGAATGGGCTGATGGCAATCTAATTACAGAAATGTTTGCTTTAAATGTCCAAGAGGATAATTTTTCAGGATCTCTCAGCAGGAACCATCAGCAGCATCCCCAGAATAAATATCCCAAAAGCTTTCCCTACAACCTCTCTGGGACAGGAGCTGTCTCCCAGTGCCTGCATTTGGAGAAAATTTAGAGGTTTAGAGTTTTAACACAAACTGCAGCCCAAGTGCAGGTGATTGCACCCAAACATCCACACTTCTGTCAAGAGATAAATAACAGAGGAGTGGTAACCTGAAAAAGGACATAATTACCTGTCTGCAATAAAAACTACAAGGTTACTCTCATTTACAGTATTAGTTGTATTAATAAGTACAGAAGTTTTAAGGTCACCTGTTCAAATACCTTATCTGCATCATTTTTACATGATGATTTGTATATTATTTATATTTTATACAATCCCCATCCTTCCTTTCCTGAGCAGAAAGGAGGGGGTGCAAATCTGTGCAATTTTAAATTCTTAGGTTGAATCTCTCAGCATCCAGCCCATGAAATTTGAAAGAACTTCATAAAATAACTGGGGAAGATAAACACTTGGCATTAATTATATTAATCACTGCCTGGGTGTAAAGTTATTTCCAAATAATTGTTACATTCCAAAGCACACACCAGGAGAGGTGTCCTGGCCAAGCAGGAGCTCAGCAGGGCTGGTGCCACCCCTGGGGACACAAGGCCAGTGCCAGGGCTGGCACCCCACATTTAAAAGGGGGTCACTCACCAAACATTGCCAGGAGCAGGGTCTGAAATCCCCTCTGGGCTGCAGGAAACACCATTCTGCCACCCTTCAGTGCCAATGAAAAGAGAATTACTCATCCAGCAGCACTGGAAATGGCCATTTCCCCCTCTGCTCCCAAAACAGGGGTGCAGTGAACTCAGACACTGAGTGATGGAGCTGACAGCTTGGGATTCCATGAGCCAGAATCCCACCTGGAAACATGGATGCATTTTGGGGTACCTAAAACCAGAGGCCAGACAGAATGAAGGGAATAAAAATAGAATAAAAATATTTACTGAAGGGCCTTCAGGCACATTTTGGGCAGACAAACCCCCCCAAGGGGCTTCACCCAAAATGGATGATGGGTCACGGGTTATCCCACTTTAAAAGTTTGGTCCATTTGCATATTGGGGGTAAATCTCCCAATTACAGCTGCAGGTAATGAACTCATTTACCCCAGGTTTGCTGCCCCAGCTCATTTTTGTTCCCATCTCTCAGGGCCTGAGGCAGAGAGGTGTCCCTGTCCCCAGCCCTGTGTGTGCCAAAATGGGAGAGCAGCAGCTCACTCTGTGTGTGGAGTTTAGTTACACACTGAAGAGCTGCAGGATCACAAATGCACGGAAACAGAAAACAGAAAAATAGAAAAGCTAAAATGCCAAGGCATCACCAGCAGCACCCCGAGGACACTGCCAGCACCAGCAAACTGCATCCTGCAGCCCCAAAACCAACAGACAGGTGCAAAGTAGCAAATAATTCCTGGGTAAATAAAGCAAAGAAGGTAATCCCTGGAAAAGAGTGCTCGAGCCCTTCTGCAAGGAGCTGAGCTGTCCCACAGCCCCAGGACTGCTCTGCCCTCGGGTTTGCAGGGAGCTGTGGCTGAAAGCACCAAAACCTTGGGAGCTGCTGCTGAACTTCTCCCTCGTGTTGAACTCGTTATCTCAGGACACAGGAGACAGAGCAGCCCACAGAAAACAAATGTGATCTCCTGGAAAGAGCACAGCCATTAGATGTTATCAGTTTGCAAAAAAAAATTAAAGATTGAGACTGGAGGAAGCTCATGAATTGAATTCTTACAGCACTTCAAAGCAATTTGTGCATGAATGCAAGCATTTATTCTTCTAATTAAAAAAGGGAAAAAGCAAGCAAAATAGCAAGACATCATTTACATGAAAGAGGAGGGAGTAAAACAAAAAACAAAAAACAACCAACAACCAAAACTCAAACAAAACCTCCAGTGTTAATCAAGCACAGAGTGGATTCCAACCCAGAAAAGGGAGAGAAAGCTGCAGATTTAATGAGGGAAGGTGCTGGAGAGGAGCAGAACTTGCCTGGGTGCTTTCTGCAGTGCTCCTGCCAAGCCATCCCACAGGAATTCCTACATCCAGCCTTTGGGAGCAAAAAATCATCACATGTTGTGCAAAGCAGGGATTTGATTTTATTGCTGCCCCCTCTCACTGTTTTCCAAACAAGCCAAGGGTGGGGCCTGGGGGGTCCTGGCTCAGGGTCCCAGGGGATGGGATGGTCCCACCACAGCAGGGAGGAAAAGGGAATTTTGAAATATGGTTTATCCTAAATAAAAACAAGCTGTGCTGAAATGATTATAAATATATTCACCTTTCAAACACTATGTACAATTCCAATTTAAAAATCACCGTGTGTTCTTCTGAGAAGCTGTGATTAACAACCCTGAATAGTTTTTGTGACTGAAACTGGCCTCAAATTAGCAGCTGAAATTTATAAACTGCCCCCCAAAAATCTCCCTACAGGCATCTCACCTGTGCAAACACAACCCCTCAGGGCACTGTGCAGGATTTTTTCAGTTTCCACTCCACTTAGCCAAGGGAAGAGCTTTCTGCAGATATTTCAATGCCAGGGATGCTCCTGGCTCCAGATTCCCACAAATTCGGGGCACACACCCTTGGAGTCACTGGGGAGGGGAGTTCTGCTGGGTTATCCCAGATTTCCCACTGCTTATCCTCAAGTTTTCATGGCAGAAATGCACTACTTGCAGCTTCAGCTGTGCTTGGAAAATCTGCCTGTTTAGGGGTTTTTATAAGGTCAGTGGTGTTGATCAAAGATAGAGGAAAACATGGGAGGGAAATCACAAAAATCACAATGCAAAAAAGCTGCAGAGCAAAAAGACAAGAGGAAAAAGAAACCAGCTCTCAGGATGTTTAGAAACAGCCTGGGCTCTTTTGGAGGATTGTTTTTTCCTCTCTTCTGAGTTGTTTTTACCTCCCCAATGCAAACTTCCAAGTCCAGGAACAGAGTGGAAGGAGAACTGCACAATCCCAGCTGTGGGGATGGAATTAATCTCTCAAATCGATATCAGATCCACGTTTTGCAATCTAAATCACACCAGATCTTGCTACAAACCTGTAAGCACAGCCCTGGGACCCTGCCCATCCACACAGACTTGTGATTTCTGGCCAACAGAGCTCAGCATCACGAGGGCAGGGCAGACTAGAGAACGTGGGAGCAGATTTCTACTGTAAAAAAGGGATTTAAAGTGGAGGGCAGCAGCTTTTCAGAACAAAAAAACCCTGTCCAGGAAGCTGACAGTGGTAACATGAATTCCTTTCCTGATGTGATGTCATTGCCTGTTGGGTTGTACCTATTAAAAAGATCAAAAAGGCCTCAAGTGCACACACATCGAAATTCAAGCAGTGACAGAGGAAATTATTATTTTTCATTCTCTCTGTAAATATTACCACGAGCTGCTTTTTCACAAAACATTTACAAACTACGAAACAAATCCACTGCTCCTGGTAAATGAACACCAATCCATTTCTCTTTCAAAAACAGGAGAGAATGACTTGACCTCTTTTTAAACCTCCAGTCGTGTTTAACTTTGTCTAAATAAAATATTTGGGAATCTCTGGAGAAAAGGCTCCAAACAAATCTCTGCTGTGATTTCCTTCTACGAACTCTCTCATTTGAGAAGCACTTGTGCTCATCATGGGCAATGTCATCTTCATTAAAGATAATCAACAATCCCTAGGCAGATATTTGCACTTGAAATTGGATGTTTTGTAATATTTCAGCATTGCCTAACATCCACTCATGTTTCATTCAATGCACAGAAAATATGGATCAGTCCAAGCAGTTTTCCAATCAGAAATCCTTCGGAGCACGAGGCCAACAGGACTGAGTGGCAAACCTGAAATTGAATTAAGGATTTAAGGCTGCACGGAGACCACCTCCAGCTCAGCAGCTACAGAAATTCCCTTTCTCTTGCCTTTCTGTGCAATTATCTGTGTGTTGCACATCTGTCTGAACACGCAGCAACGGCACCATAATCCACTTTGGGATCGGGATTAGGCAGCTCAGGCTCCAAGGAGAAATAAAGGCATTACCACTGCTTTCAATGGAGAATGCAAGTACATTAATGCCACTCAGGGAATGAATATTCCTCTTGTCTCACAGCTACTCCTGCACTGCTAGCAGGATTTGATTGTCAAGGAGTGGAGAAGGAAAAAAAAAAAAGATTTAATGGGCTGAAAAATTTTCATTACACTGATAGTGATAATTTATTTTCACAACTTAATGAATAAATTCCAATTTTAATAAATCGCTGATACCCAGGAATTAACTTAGGTCTTTGTTCCAGCCTGGAATTTGTGTTTTAATTTCCAGATTCCATGTGTGTTCTCACAATGCAGTTTTTGCATTGGGAACTACAGACACTGGAACAGCTCAAAACTCCTGCCTCCCCTCCCCAGCCACACTTTTATTCTGGATTTACACTCCTAACAAGGCTACAAAATCAAAAGCGTCAGGAAATAGAAAAGTTCAAAAAGTCATGTCCATCCTCAGACAGAGAGGATGAAAATGAAGGAAGGGTGCAACATTCAGGGTCAGAATGGATTGTAAGAATATTGAATTTCTTATGAAGAAAAAGCAAGTTATGAAAATTCTCAGAGCTGTGCAAGGCAAATCCTTTCTCCAGTGTCTCACAACACACGAAATCAGGGTTATAAATTAGGGGATGTGCTCCTGTATCTCACCTGGAAATAAATGAAGAATAAGTGGCAATAGGAAGCTGCCTGTATCTTACTGTAAAAGTCCTAAGAATTTAGGCAAAAATTCAAGTAAAAATGACAAGGTGGCCATTATAACAAATATCACTAAACCCCAAGCAGCCACCACTTGGGATTTCCCAATTCCCAGAGTCTTTTCCACATTTCCTGGCTCTGCAGCCCCTGACCCCCCTGTGCCAGACTTGGCCTCCTGCTCCACGTGCTCACCCCCAGAACATTTCCAGTCTGAGCATCATTTCATGGAAACATAATTGATAAATAGAAATTATAAACATCAATTATCCCCACAGAAAAGCTGCCACGGTGTCTGTGGGTTTACTCTGCTCCACATGTTCAGAGTCTCGAGCAGGTGAGCCCTGCATCAACCTGAAAAATGAGAAATGCCAACCAAATCCTCCCCAAAGACCAAGCCAGGGATTAATAAATGATAATTGCTGGGCTTTAGGACAGTTTAGGAGTGCATTCTGATTGATAAATGCAGCAATCATTAATTGCTTATGTTAATTGGATATTTTTTCAAGTACTTACATCCAATTTCCACTATTATTAGTCACAAGCTACTATTTCTATGAAAGTGATTGGATCCTCTCATTTAAATAATCAAAGAGCAGGACACTCCCACAATGAAGCTAAAAAATACATAAAATGTAAAAGAAACTGTGGGAAAGGAGGTTCCTGAATTAATTTAATGTGTTCCTCAAGGAGAGAGGGGACACAATGAGACAAGTGGTTTCTACAATGCCACTTTAAGTTTACAAGTTGCAAAATTAAGTTTTGTTTAGAGAGTTTGGCATATCCTGATCGAGCACTAAAACTGCCCTGGAGGACAAAACCAAAAACCAATCCACACAAACCCAACCCTGCAAGACTCTACTGCTGACAAAGCCCTAATGAAAACAGAGATATTGGTTTAAAAAAATCCCAAAGCTGCATTTAATACAAACCCCCCCATTAATCAGCTGCTGTTCCACCTGTTCTGAAGGTGGAATTTTAATTTTACACCCCTGCATTAAAAAAAATAATGTTTTCTTTGATATTTATGGAATCCCAGACTGGTTTGGGGTGGAAGAGACCTTGAAGCTCATCCAGTTCCACCCTGGGACAGCTTCCAGCAGACCAGGTTGCTCCAAGCCATTTTTCAGGAGATAAAACTCAGATTATTACACTTAGTTTGAAGTAAGAAGATTAAATATTCTGCATGGAAAGTTCAGGAGGAGAAAATAACACTTGGAAATAGCAGTGATGAGCTGGAGACACGTCCAGGATCAACAGGGACATGGAGAACACGAGGTCCCCATCTCTGACCCCATCCAGGTATTCCAAACTTCCCAGGAAAACCAAGGCTTTGGAATCCAGAGTGCTGGGAAATCTCAGGGTATCAGATCTGTGAGCCAAAACTTAGAACCAGAGACAGGGATTGACCTGAAACCTTGGCAAAAGCTCCCAAATTTAGGTGCTGGAAGTAAAAAT
>VZTB01008991.1:598708-614200 GCA_013397245.1 Thryothorus ludovicianus | reverse complement strand
CCATCCTCTCTCTGCTCTGCAGATCAGAAAATAAACTGCACTTGCTCAGGGAACTCAGAATCCCATCTCTGTCCCAGGAAGAAATCCCCACACACCAAACGTGAGGTGTAAAACCCTTCTGTGAGAAATCATACACCCACAGTAACCCTCACAGAGTGACAAGAAACTCATGAGGCAAAGCTCTGTGTCCCCAGGGGCTGCAGCAGGAGCAAAGCCCAGCCCTTCCCTCAGTCACTGCACCCTCAGCAGCCCCAGCTCCTTCCACAACTCAGCCCCACGACTCCAGCAGGATGCCACCCTCAAATCAAAACCAGTGCTGAGATTTTTATATCTCAAAATAAAAACTGCTCACGGCACACCGAGGTTTGAGCCCTGCATGAGCCACTCATTTAAGAGTTGGACTCGATGGTCCTTGGGGGTCCCTTCCAACTCAGAATAATCTGAGGGGTTTTATTTCCCCCTATTTTAAATATTCATCCCCTGTGCCATGCCTTGCACAATTGTTCACCGCGGAGGTTCCATGGACATTAACAGCCACCAGAAGAGGCTGCTCACATTTCAGTTTCTCCTCCAAAAAGATAAATTTCTACCTTCTTGTCCAGAGGGGCATTTTTAGCACCCAGTGGGAGAGGAGGAGCCAGAGCCACGGTCAGATTGAGGAGCAGGAGAGCTGAAAACAGCCTCCAACCACTCCTTTTTGGGGTAGAAACGTACTGAGCAAAGGAAAAACACAAAAGAAAGCCCAAACTGCCATTTGCCTGCCCAGACAGAACCCAAACCCAGCACCACATCTCACAGAACAAATTCTGCTCTGATTTTACAACTCCATAATTTATACCACATTCGTTCCAGCAGATTTTTATTTTAAATACGAGCTGCCCCCCCAAAAAAACCCACATTTAGGTATTCAAACATTCTTAATTTTCCTTTCAGTATAATATATATATAATATCTATAATATCACTGCATTTCCTTGTCCTTGGAGAGTTTTATCTGGGCTTACACACATGTACCAAAACACAGCTGTTCCCCTTCTTGGCTCCTTTATTTTTTCCCAGAGAAAAACCTGCCTCTATCAGGCACCCAATTAGCTGCTCACTATCAAAAGGCTGCCTGGGCCTTTCATGTGCCTGAAAACTGGATTCAAGTGAGAGGGTGTCATGGAAACTGTGGCTGGGGTCATTTCCTGTTGCAGTTTTTCAGGCAAAATAAAATAGCAATAACAATAATAGAAGGGTTTTTTTGCTGATTAAAAAATGAGTATTTGTTATCCCAGCTCGCAAAGCAGTAGCTGTGTGAAAAGGAAAATTCGATTATTTTTGTGGGATATCTTCATCTGACAAAGCAGAAATTGATTTCAATTCAATGTTCAACACTCTCTTAAAAAATTGAAGATGACACGTGCAGAACACAAAACTTGCAGCAAATCTGCAGCGAAATTAATGAAGAATTTCAAATTAAAAGCCCAGCTCACAGTACTAACACAGAGTGTTTGTTTCTCTAAATATTTCACTCAGCAAGTGGGATAGGAAATTACAGATAATTATATAGGAGATTCTAGCTAATGAGCAAAGGACAGTACTGAAAACTAAACAAAAAAAAATAAAAACAGGGAAGTTCATGAACCAAGGAGCTTTTTAGCCTTAAGATGAGCCATAAAGAGAGGTAATTAAAAAAAACCAAAATCACGAAAACTTCAGATATTCTCCTATTTTGATGAAAAAAAAGAGAGGGAGAGGAAAAAAATCAAATTTGCCACATTCCCACTTGGCAAAAGGGCCTCAAAGCTTCTTCTGATTATTCAGATGAAATCCCCCCTCAGCTCAACCATCAATGCAGAACACTGCTGGAACCCTAAACACTGAAAATTTCAAACTTCCTGTACTAATAAAAACTAATCCTCAAAAATACACTCCATTTAACCTAAAACCATAAAAATACCTTCCAAAATTAAGTAATAACGCTAAAATTATAAATATAGAATTAAATGAAAATGTAGCTATAGATGTTCCCCCACCCCCACCATTAGTTTTGGGGTTTTTTTTGTTAATAACCTCCTCTCACTTCATCTTTACTCAGCAATTTCCAGACTGGGATGGATTTCCCCAAGTTTTTGCAGGAGCTGAAACTCTCTCTGCCTGCAACCCCACAAAGCACCACGTGAATTAACAACAGCACAAAAGGAGACGTCTTTATCAGGATGCTTTTTGCTCAAGTTTCCCTCTTTTTGTTAATGCAAAGTTAAATATACGTCCACTAAATTCTTGTTCTCGTGAAGATTATTGCCAGGTCAAGCTGAACAGATCTGTGACCTTACAGCCTTATTTTCTGAGGGTGAAAGGTAAGGTTAGAAAAAGGCAGGCAACAAAATGCAGCTGAGAGATTAAACAGAGGATGACAACATCAAATCTCAGTTTACCAAAAAAAAATAAATATATATATATATAAGAAATAAGAAATAAATGAAATGCTGCTGTGGTGAGTGGCCATTTCAGACCAGCCTGAGAAATGAAGGGATCGAGAGAAGTTGTCCCAGTGTCCCCAGGTGTGGACGCTGGTGCTGCCACAGTCCCAGCTGGGATTCCCGGGAAGGTCATTGGGAATGCAAAGCCCCAGCTGGGGCAGCAGGAACTGCAGAGTTCAGAGCCCTCCCCCACGGCCATCCTGCTCCCCATTATTCTCCACTCGAGCTGAAAGGCACCGGGGCTTTTCCTCGGCCCCTCGGTGTCAGCCAGACTTGGGAAGCTCCGCAGGAATTGCCGAGGGATCCAGGAAAGGCACAAAAGGCTCCTGCCACAAAGAGCCCTTTCATCTGGGCAGTGTGTCCATTAAACACGTCCTGCTAATGTGCAGCAGTTTTATAAAGTGATTATAAAGTGAAGGCTCAGTCACTAACTCAGCTGCACAATGAGATTTTTAAGTCTATCACTGGAAAACTGGGATTTGAAACGAGGAGCTGGGAATGCTGCACGGCTCCTGTGAGTAACCCTGAGAGCCTGGGACCCCAGCTGAACGTGCATTTTTTTATGTTTTAAGGCTTTCATTGCTTTGTTTGGTGACACTCAGGCACCTCACGCTGTTCAGGAAAACAGGAGAAAGAGGATTCCAGCCCTGGCAGTGTTCCTGCACCAAACATGATGCTCTGAGGACACTGGAATCTCTGCTCTGGTGGGCTGGATACAGAAAGTTAATAAATAAATAAATAACAGAAATAACAGATCACATCCTGCTGTTCCATCATGGATCAGGATGAACTGGTGAGCTGCCCCTCCTGCTCTTACCAACACCAAAACCCCTTTATCCTCTTTCTCCATCTTTTGCCTCCTTTTCCTTTTTACAGGGGCTCAGCATCTCCTGAGATTTTGAATAACTAAAGTAGATAGAGACTCCTGCCAGCCCTGTAAGAAAGGCAGTTATCTTCTGTCCACCAAAAGGAAAAATATGTTCTTAAAAAATAATTTTAAAAAAATAAATCCTTTTTCTTTCTACATTACCAAAGCAAAGGCAGAAGTTGAGAATCCTCCCCAGCATGGGTGTGGCTGTGGGCCAGCTTTGCAAACCACAGCCTTGCTATAGCAAGGTTTCCATATTTTAAATATATTCTTAGATGTCAGGCCCGATGCTGACACTGGCTCTAACTCCATTTCTGAGCAAGGATCTCAAAAAGGATCCCAATCAGGCTGTGAATCTATTTCCAGGATTAAAATGAAGTGTCCTCTCCCAGCAGCAGAACTCCAGCTCTCATGGGACAAGGAGGAAGAGGGGATGTTTGCAGAACTGCTGGGGTCTGTCATGCACACCCAGCCCCATCCCTGCCAGAACAGAGAATCCCAAACTGGTTTGGGTTGGGAGGACATTAAAGATGACCTCATCCCACCCCTGTCACAGCAGGGACACCTCCCACTGTCCCAGGCTGCTCCAGCCTGGCCTGGGGCACTGCAGGGACCCAGGGGCAGCCACAGCTGCTCTGGGCACCCTGTGCCAGGGCTTCACAAGGAACAATTTTCTCAAATATTCCATCTAAACCCACCCTCCTTCCATTTTAAGACACTCCTCCTATCACTCCATGCCCCCATCAAAAGCCCCTCCCAGGTGTCTTCCATGGAGCACAACATTCCAGGGGATCTGTTGCCATCCTGCTCTTTACTGGGGAAGGGGCCTCCAGCTCTCCAGTGGCACTGGGAGCAAGGAGCCCTGGGATGGCAAACAGGGAATGGCAAAAATGGCAGCAAACAAGCAGAGGCCAGGCAATGAGGAGTGACAGCAGAAGGCAGCAGAAATCCAGGCCTGCTGCTCTGCCCCCTGCCCAGGAGTTTGATGAACAAACCCCACAGGAACCCCCTGTGCTTCCCAAGGAGCCACGGTTTGGGATCAAAGGCCTGGGACAAGAAAGGACATTTTTTGTATCAAAGATGCAGGAAGATGTGGGTTAATAAAAACCAGGGAAGAGCCTGGAATGAGCCTGACGTGCACAGTGTGCACCTGCACTCTGCCCCAAGAGCAGCTTCTTTACAGTTCCAAAGAGCCCAAATTAACACCTTCCTTCACTAAACATTGCAATCACTGTTATCCCCTTGGAATTGCTGATTTCTCCTGCCTTTCCAGGCTCTGTGAAGCCATCCAGACAACACACACCAAGCAGGGCTGACATTTCCAAGGAGCCTTCTCAAAGCATTCATTTCATCCCCACCCCACATCTTCCCTTCCCAAAATAGCTGCTGCACCTTTGCTCCTCAAGGAGAAATCCACCATTCCAAGCACTGAAAACCATGGCCATGGATGTTGGCTTTCATTTATTTTTGGAGGTTGAGTTTCTATTCTTGGAAAGGTAGGAAAAAGCAGCGTTTCAAAGTCTGAGGTTGCAATTACCAGAACATATTTTTTTTTAAAAAATGTATTTCTAGACTTTCAGCCAACCACTTGCTGAATAAATACATAAATATGAAGGGGAAGGTAAAATTGTATTTATGTGACATCACGGTGAATTGATATTTTAAAATTCATGAGATTGAATTTCACACCAATAAAAATAAACAACCAGTCATTTCTATTTCTATTAAACAAGTTATCTCCTATCATGGCTATGTTGGGGTTATTTTAATTTTGGCTTTGCAGCCAGTAGTTTTAATGGAAATACAGCATCATCAGTATGCTAGTATTTAAAATTTCAGAAACCAAACACAACTTTTGGAATAAAATCCCGTGTTCCCAGTGGTGAGCTCAGCACAGCAGAGGTTCCTCTCTGCCAAGAACAGCTGGATCATCAGTGAACTGAATTTAACAACTTCAAGACCATCAAAGCAGCTACTGGAATGACCTAGGGATTGTAAAATATAACAGCAGCAGAATTCAAAAAGAAGGGCCAGAATATGATAATTTATAATTAGAGTTTCATTTCAGCCAAAAATAAAAAATTAAAACTACGATTTCTTGTTTTCCCCCGTTGCACTAATGAGCAGTAACCCACAAGAGAAGTTTGGCTCCTTAGTGCCATCAGGTTTGGATTTGCACCTCCACCTTGGTGAGGCTCATCTACAGCTAAAAAACCCTCAGAAGTTTACAAATTCCATCCTTCTCCTGCAATGTGGATATTAACTTTCTTCCCCTTTTTAAATCAGAACCTCCTTCAAGGAAGACACAAGGACTGTGCACCCAGGAATAAGATATCCTAATTTTAATCACACAGCTCAAAGACTGAAATTTCCAGTTTTAGACCAGCTGCCTAACATGCCAAACATGCATCCTCAGTGCTTATTCCTGCTCCAGAAAGTGCAGTTTTCCCTCTAAAATGCTGTGTGCACCTGAACTCCACCACAACAGACCCAGGGAATAAATCCCACATCACACCTGGCAGCCCTGCAGAGCCACTGGCAAAAGGAATGAAAGACAATTCTGAAATTCATATTCCAGACAATTCCTTGGGCAAACAATGTGCCCAAGGAAGTCAAACTACCTACAGCTGTAGCTTATTTAAATTAAATATCCTTTCATTGTTACAACTGCTAAGTGGACTAACCTCAGATTACAAACACTTCTATTTTTATCCTTCAATGCCTTCCATACCACACAAAAATCCTGTCTCCAAAATGTTGGTTTAGCCCCTCTGGAATACACAGTCCAGGAGGGCTTGACCAGACTGTTGCCAACTGGAAATATAGAATAGAGGAAAAAAAAAAAAAAGCTTATTTTTTCCCAGCTTCAGCTTCCAGTAACAAAATATGAACTGCAATTTAGGACGCACAGGGTGGAAGTGGCTTTTCCTCCTCAGTTCACAGTCCTTGCAATGACAGGAGATCCTGCTTCTTTCTTATTCTCCCAGCTGTCTTTATCAAAAGTCAGAAATCCTGCACCATTTCAGTATTGGAGAAATGAGGAAAAACAATCTGCTAATTCACTGACCAAGAATGAGGCAATAAAAATATCCTGGATGTGACCTCCTTCAGTACCCACCTGCCAGCAGCTGCCCCTGTGCTGGTTTGCCATGGACAGGCAACCACTGACAGCAAATACTCAGGAAAACTTCTTATCCTACAAAATGCACAATTCCAGAGCCACACCAAGGAGAGCATTGTGGAGTATTCCCAAAAAGCTCTCCTGGCTTCCAGCACACCCAACACCTCAGCAGCCCAAAAAGCCTCACGCCACTCATTCTTCTCTTCCAGTACAAGTCAAACATGACCACCTTCTCAAAAGGACTGGGGCTCCCAGCTCCCAGGGTTTGGGAAGCATCAGGAGCTGAGCAATCCCAGCTGACAGAGCTCCAGGAATGGTCCCTGGGCAGGAGCAGCTCTGCTGCCACCCCACAGTTCTCCTGCAGCTGCAGCACTGTGACCAGGGTCCAGTTTCTCATCCATGTCCTGGTTTGCAATGGACAGGCAATCACTGAAAGCAAAACTGACTTTTTGGAAAATTTACTTTTGCTCCCACAGAATGCCCAATGTCATAACCACATCAAGGAGAGCATTGTGGAGTATTCCCAAAAAGCTCTCCTGGCCTCCAGCACACCCAACACCTCAGCAGCCCAAAAAGCCTCACGCCACTCATTCTTCTCTTCCAGTTCAAATCAAACATGACCAGTCTCTGCTGAGGACTGGGGCTCCCAGCTCCCAGGGTTTGGGAAGCATCAGGAGCTGAGCAATCCCAGCTGACAGAGCTCCAGGAATGGTCCCTGGGCAGGAGCAGCTCCCCTGCAGCTGCAGCACTGCTTGAGCAGGTTCCAGTTTCCATCCACGTCACAAGGAACCATCACTGGCAGGGGGGACCACGCAGCTGATCCCTGGGCTCACACAGCTTCTGGGAAAATGCTCTGATCTGGAGAAATCCCAGAGCTGGTGCTAACTCACCATCCATTTCAGTGCCAAATGCTGCTCTGGCCCTCCTGCCCCACACAGTTTGGGGTTCCTTTATTTTCCAACCAATAAAAGGCTCTCTTTGCTCTACCTGTGGCATTCCCAGCCCCAGCTCCTGGCAAACCGGCTCCCACTACAGCTGTTCTNTCCCAGCTCCCAGGGTTTGGGAAGCATCAGGAGCTGAGCAATCCCAGCTGACAGAGCTCCAGGAATGGTCCCTGGGCAGGAGCAGCTCCCCTGCAGCTGCAGCACTGCTTGAGCAGGTTCCAGTTTCCATCCACGTCACAAGGAACCATCACTGGCAGGGGGGACCACGCAGCTGATCCCTGGGCTCACACAGCTTCTGGGAAAATGCTCTGATCTGGAGAAATCCCAGAGCTGGTGCTAACTCACCATCCATTTCAGTGCCAAATGCTGCTCTGGCCCTCCTGCCCCACACAGTTTGGGGTTCCTTTATTTTCCAACCAATAAAAGGCTCTCCCTGTGGCATTCCCAGCCCCAGCTCCTGGCAAACAGGCTCCCACTACAGCTGTTTTTGGGAGGCTGTCCCCCCTCACCCAGCCCATCACCACAAACACCTCCCCAGGTTCTGGCTGGTGAGCCCTGAGGTGAAAGCACAGCCCAAAAGGAAACATTTCTAATTCTGCCCTTGCTGGAAGGGAGACAAGCAGGGACTGAGCAGGGCCAGGGAGGTCACAGGAACACCTCAGCCCTTTGCTGTGGTTCCACCACATCATCTCTGTCAAGCTGAACTTATCTCCACAAGCAATTTGGTGTGAAATCCCCCAAAACAGCACAAAAATAACCCTACCAGAGCAAACACACCAGCTTGAGGCATTCCAGCTCCTAGAAACTTCTATGGCAACTTCCAGATGTGTCTATTTTAAAGTTGATTTTTTTCCCCCTGGCCTCATTCCCACCTGTGACAATCCTAAGTATAGCCAGAAATTCCTACAGCCTTGCAGGGATATGTGCAAAAGAAGGTCAAAACTGGACAGGGAGCACTGGCTAGACAGTTCTGCAGACATGATGAGGGGAAAATTACAGTTTCTTATCCAAAAGGTGGAAGGGGGTTCAAACCACACAGTCCAAGTTGTGCAAATCCATGAGCTCAGAGGCCAACAGCACCACAAAAAGCTGCTTTTATCAGCTGCTCCTGCCTGGGAAGCTGCTAAAGGGAGATGTAATAGTTTGCTTTTACTAATTACTGTAATTGTGCAAATATACTTTTGCAAAATCACTTGGGACACTCTCCATCGAGGCAGCTGATAAAGTGACTCCATTAACACTTTTCCTGGGATTGGAAATGAGAGTTCCTGATTTGTGGCACCAGGATTGTTTCAAAAGTTAGCTCAGATTTTCACTGCTGAAGCAGACACAATTTCATCCAGATTTCTGCACAGGGAAGGACACACAGAGCACCAGATTCAAGCAATAACTTGGCTTATGTTTTATATCAGAAAAGGGAAATTTACACAACAGACATTGCATAAGCACTAATGTTTTTATGCCCTGTTTTCCATGGAAAAGAGAACACAAGGATATCCTTTCAGACTTCATTAACACTGCGTGGTATTGAAAAACAACAAGCTACAGGAAAATGATGATGGAGGAATGCAGGCTCTCCCTATTTTTACACTTTATTCTGCATTAAACCTACAAGAGCTATCAATCAAAACCTCAGCAAAACTTTTGACATACAAAACAAAAACTGACACATCAGATAATTCACTAAAATTGCAATGATTAAGTTATATTATTCAACTACAGAAAAAAATTAAAAAGGAAAAAAAAAAGTAGTATTTTCCTATTTAACTACATCAAAATAAATCATTCCTGGGCCATTATCCAGCCCTCAGTGAAGTTCCCTGATCCATGAAGTGTGGCCATTTCCAGGCTGCACAGAGAGCCAGGCTCAGGCAGCCCCAAATCCCAGTTCCATCTAGGGAATGCCCTAACAATGGACACAAACAAAATTTGGGGTCCTTCCTTAGGGCTGGGCAGTTGCACACAGGAGGGCACTGAACTGAGAAGGCTCCAAGCATTTGTCAGCCAATTTCCTCCAAAAATTGACAAACTAAAAAATATCTGTTTATTCTTAATTCTAGGGAATAATATACAGATATAACAGAATAACTGGGAAACACACACACAAGAAAACTTCGGGGTTTGTTTTCCAATTCAAACGTATCTGAAAGAAGAGAATTTCTCCCCGATTTTGACAACAAAAATGCGATTTTTTTTCTCCCCAGTGCTTGGCCAAGCTATGGCAGCAGAGCAGCTTCTCAGGCACCAAGCACTCCAACAAAAACGGGTGCATTTCCTCGTGTGCCTTCCTTGTGTTATCAGCCCTGCCACAGCTGAGCTTGCCCTTCACCTCCCAGGATGTTTGAATTCCTGCCGTCCCAGGGACCGCGGCATCCTTGGGCACAGCTCACTATCTGCCAGCCCACCTTGCTGCCCCACATCCCAGCTTTTATCTGGCCGGGCCAGCTGCATTCCCGGCCTTTGAAGTGGAATGTCAGCCTCGGCTGAAGCCTCATCGCTAAGGATGCCCCAAACCCTTTCAAGAGAAGGCTCAAAGCCTAATTAAAAATTCAGATTTGGTCTTCCCTTCCACCAGGACCTCTCGCTGTCTTTTAGAAATGTTTCATGTTAGGAAAAAAAAAAGGAATATGTGTGGAAAGGATAAAAAACTTGGGCTGTCAGAGAGCCTCGAATAAAGCTGCTGTAGCTGGATTCAAACTAAGGCATAATCATGGAAAACAGATGAGGTTTTGCTCCACTGGTTTCTACTCTGTAATTATTCCTGCAGCACACGCTACTGCCAAATAATATTAAAACAACTCAAAAAGGTACAATCAAACACTTAACAGCCTTCCTTACTTATGGATTTTTCTTTTCGTATTTCAGCTTCACAAGCTGAAAATAATAGGAATAAAAAAAAGAAGCAGTTTTTTGTGCTGAGGGTGCACAAGGTCCAGGTTTCAGAGCTGCAGGATGTGGGGTTTTACACCACTTGCTGTGCAAGTACCTCACAGTCACCACAGATTTATTTATAAAGATCCATCATGAGAAGTGGAGAAATGTGTGAAAGCCCTGATTTCAGAGATGGAGAGCCACCGTTCAGGCATTTAAACTGGTCAGCTCAAAATGGGATTTATCTCTCCTAAGTAGTAAATCCCTTAGCCAGAAGACAATCCCATTAGAAAAAAATAAATAATGCTGCATTCTGTCAGTGCTGATTTTCAGAAGGATTCAATAAATGGACAGTTCTGGTGACTCTAAGTCTTTGCCATCTCCCAAAAATCCTCAAAGAATGTGGATTTTTCAGCCCATATAAACCCTTGGACTTCTCCCAGTCTTCGTGTTGCGTTTGTCTGAGCACAAGCTGTTCTTCTTGAAAAACATATGGCCAGACAAGCTATTAGGGAGACAAATAAATAAATAATATGCTCGCCAATCCAGCAGGAGAAGCCTGTACTAAGCTGTTATTTTACACATCACTGCACCAGCTGATGTGTTAATATATTATTGCTTGAACAGTATTGATATTAAAAATAAGCCAGAAAAAAAGTGACCAGCAAACTGCATTTTTTTTCAGATTCAAAATGCATTTTCTCTTGATTCCAGCCCCCAAGCTCAGTGACAGGCAATGAGAAAGGGCTGTGCTTCCCCCACAGAGCAGGAGTTAAGGATTAAGGTGGCAGAGCTGCCTTCACAAGTATTCGAGGCCCTCTGGGTCTAAAACTTTTGTTACTGTCTGGCTGCAAACATCAACATGCATTTTGAGAGTTATAGAGGCATTTAATGCTTTTCATCTTCAAAGCATTTCTTACTCCTTTCAACTCTGGCTGCAAGTATTAAATCCCTGTTTTGGAGATGGAAGTGTTACCTTGCCCCACACTATCAAAAAATATTCCTCACCTCACCCAGAGCAGATTTAGAGGGCAAACCTTGCCAAAACCAAACCAACCACTCAGAGAATTCTGATTTATTCTTTTCCTGCCTTCACCTCCCAACTAAAGAATTTCAGTTGTTCCAACCAAGAACCTACCCTGTAATTTCAGCCAGGCCAGAGAAGTCGGGATCAGACGAGCCAGGTAACAGCGATGGTCAAACTCCACCCGCACATCAGGTCACGCCACAACCACCAATTTAGTGATAATTTTAGTAAAAAGAGGCTCTTAACTTTTAATTAGTGCTGAGTGTCAGCTCTGCCCAGGAGAATATATTACAGCACTGTCACACAAGTACTCATTGCCCGAGCTGCAGCCCTTGGCAAGCCATGCCATGGGATATTTAGGATGCAGTCTGCTGAGGAATGACAAGGAATAGGGAGCTGGGATTGCACACTGCCTCCCAAGGATGCAGCCTGCTGCCAGAAGGTGCTCCCTGGAATGACAGGGATGCTGTCAGCGTGCTCTGGCTGCTGAGAAAACAAGGGAATAGTTACAGGTGACTGTAACACAACCCACCCTCCTTCTCCAGAACCCTCTGTCCCACAGGAGGGAGAGGGAAGGGATTGCGGCGAGGCTGTTTCTGGCTGACTTGGGAAATCACTTTGGGCAGGAACACAAACAGATCACCTCTGCTGCTTAGGGCAAAGTTCCCTGTAAAGATGTGTATGTACACCCCACCCACAGCCCAGTACGTGAAAGGGAACACACAGAATATTAAGACACAGCTGGGACTTTGGCAGAACTGTCAAACAGAGGGGGAGCAATAATCAGAGCAACAGAGAAAATCAGACAACTGATGAACTTCCAGTATTTAAACACTCCTGGAGAAATTACAGAGAGGCAGACACCCAGGAACCCACACACACTGCAGAGCCCAGCACGTGTTCTCACTAAGGGAATCCTTGGTGATATTCTAACTGGAAATTTAAATAAGAAACTCTTAAGCTGCTGTTCAGCAAATGATGCAACTCACAAGTTGTCACCTACACTAGATGATCCTCAGCTGCTCTAGGCAGTACCATTCAAGGAAAAAATTTATAAATGAAACCAGAGCACTTGCATGGGCGAGGAAACAAAGCACTCCCCAAAGGTAACAGTCAGACACTGCCCTCATGCAAGTCTCTGGAAATAGAAAGCAGTGATCTGAGTGCCAAAATCAATTGTCAGACTGATGCTGCCACCAGAAATCCTTTTCATCCTCAGTCTGCCTGTAGCTTCAGCCTCTCTTCCAGCTGTACCTCACTCCTCAACAATGCAAAATAACGTGATTTTATGAGAAACACACAGTCCTCACTGCTGTTGGACCAGTGCCACAATGCACAGGTAGGAGGAGAAGGTACCACAGGAAGGAGACACTGCAGAGAAGGAGCTCGTCTACAGAACCACCAGTGCTCCTGGAAGAATCTCATTTGTTTCATCTCTCACAGCTTCCACGTTCATTACTCCCAGTCCCTTCTCACAGGTAGAAATCTCATTTGTTTCATCTCTCACAGCTTCCACGTTCATTACTCCCAGCCCCTTCTCACAAATTCCATGCTTCTCCTCTTACCTCTTCCACTTGCTCTTCTGGTGTCTGCTCTGCACTCTCCACCTCATCCTGCCTTCCTGTACTTATGGAGGCTCTGTCCACACTTTCCTCTCTTCCCAGACTCAAAACACACCCAGCCAACCCCTCACCTTCACTCCACTGAGGCATTCCCACCTGCTCCCACACTCATTGGATGCTTCCTCCCCACCTCCAGCTCAGACCCTTCCTGCAAAGCCCTCTGGTGCCACCACCTCCTGCCTGCTACCAGGATGTGCAGATGTGGGAGCCACAGCTGGCAAGGACCAGAGCACGGGGAGAGCTGGCGAGGGAAGCATTAAATCCTGCCACTTCCTCCTCTCTGGTTTATGGAGTGAAATAAAACCGCAGCTCACCAGTGGCTGGATATCAACCCTTCCTCCCGCCACCACAGCTTCCCCTCAGCCCTCCTGATTTGGGGCCTGTCACCTTCTAAGCCGTGACAACACCCTTGGATTTGAATCCAGGTAAAGCATTAAAGTGTTCTCAGTCTCCTTCCAAAATCCCACACCTTTCTTTTCTGTCTTTTCTGCAAAGACAGCCTGTCTGCATCAGCCCAAGCAACCCCACTGTGCTGGCAGCGCTCACCTGGCACCAGGTGCTCATCACCACTCACCAACAGCCCTGAACAAGCAGAAAAAAGAGGGAATTCTGTGCCAGCTACACCCAGCCCTGCCTGAGCAGGCTTTGGAAATTTCAGCCCTAAAACCAATTGAGAAGCACGGGCTGCAGTGACACATACCATAACAGGTTTTGTTCTACTGTAGGAGGTCAGCAAAAAAGCTAAAATCAGGGGAGGTTTGTTCCCACCGGTTTTTAATCTTAAACAGCTGTAATAATGTTTCAGGGGGGGAGCAAAGGACAGGCTGGGCATTAGCGTGATGGGAGCTGAGACAGTCAAAATATGAAGCATATAAAAATAGAGCTCAGAATGAAAAGGGTTTCAGTTTAACTACCAGTTTCACCACATTAAATTACTTCAGGGCTTTAAATATCCAACTAATAGTAAACAGAATTGTAACATTATTTGCATCTCCGTGCACTGGCATCCAGACTGTTCCCGAGCTAGGATCATGGATACAATTCTTGGAAAGAAAACCTGTCTCGTCCTGTGGTTAATTCCTGTAACAATGTATATTTTTATGAGCTGCTTTTTCAAATACAGCACACGTTGAGATGATCGTATTATAATTTTTTTTAACGCCAGAAACGGATTTAGCAATGCAATTATACTGACTTAATTTGCATTAACAGAGACTCCACCAAAGCAAAGGATTATGCTTATATCTTTTGAGGGGAAATACATACATGTGTATGGACGGCAGAAGGGGAAAAAAAGGGACTTCCTTGAATTCAGTACATCAATAATGTACCTTGTTAAGTGAAGTCATTTAAATCCGCGTCTTCTTAGCATCAAGGACAAGAGACAGCTCAGTGTTTGCCCGGACAAAACGAGCCCTAGGAGGCCGCCCAGCACAATGATGGTCCAGAGGTGCGAGAATGCAGCCAGTTTAGAGAAGATAAAAGGCCATTTGGGTAGAGACCCCCGCTGATCCTATGAAAGTGTCTCCTTTTCAATTTGGGAGGCTTTTAAAACTGCATTTGCTACTGACCATACCTTCCCCTGAAAGCCGCCTGGGATCCGATTTCACTTTTCCCTCCCCCCGGAGAGGGTCGGCAGCCGCCGGCTGTACCGCAGGTACCACCGCAAACAACACACCACGAGAATAACCTTCCCCCGAGCCCCGCCGCGAACCCGGCATTGAAAATACTCCTCCGGCCGCGCTCTGGGGCCGGGAAGCACCGCTTCCCTCCATCGCCCCGCTTCCCTCCATCGCCCCGCTTCCCTCCATCGCCCCGCAGCTCCTGCCCGCGGGATGCTCGGCCGGGACCGGCTCAGCCCCGAGCCCGGGCTCCGAGCCCTCTGCGACTGGGGGAGGCGGTTTTGGCTACTCCTATTGTGTAAATTGCAAATAAAACAAGACATTGCCCGTGCCACGCCACTACGGCCCCGCTCGCCTTCGGGCGGGCGGCACTGCGGGGGAAGCGGGGCCAGGGAGAGCCGGGGCTGGGGAGAAACCGAGGCTGAGGGAGCGGAGCTGGGAAGAGCCGGGGGCTGAGGAGAAGTCGTGGCCGAGAAGAAGCTGGGGCTGAGGGAGAGGAGCCGGGGGAAGCTGAGGAGAAGCCGCGGCTGAGGGAGCGGGGCCGGGCAGAAGCCGAGGCTGAGGGGAGCCGGGGCTGAGGGACAGAGGGAAGCAGAACCAGGGGAAGCCGGGGCTGAGGGAGTGGGGCCGGGGCTGAGGTACTGAGGGAAGCAGAACCAGGGGAAGCCGGGGCTGAGGGAGTGGGGCCGGGGCTGAACGGAGCCGGGGGAAGCCAGGCAGCCCGCGCAGGGGGGAGGCAAAGTTTGCGAAGAAGAAAAGAACCGAAGGAGGGAGAGGGAAGAAAGCAAGCAATGGAGAGAGANGGTGGCGAGTTTCCTCATCTGGCTGGCCAGGACTTGCGCCTCGTCCAGGATGGAGAACTCCGCCTCGGCGGCGCCCAGCGCGCACAGCAGCGCCAGGCACAGGAGGCCGAGCGGCCCCCGGCCCCCCCGGGCAGGGGCAGCGGCGGCGCG
>VZTB01008991.1:584884-598507 GCA_013397245.1 Thryothorus ludovicianus | reverse complement strand
TCTGCCTCCTTTGAGTTTTTTAAAAATCTTTTTAAACTCCTTTAAAACTTTTTTCCTTTTTCTCCTCCCCTTTTTATTTCATTTAATCAGTGTTCAACGTCTCCTTTCGCAACCCCCGAGCGCGAAGCCATCCGACCCCGGCCACGGCACCGCCCAGCACAGCCTCGTGTCAAGCAGCGAGCCTTGAGGAAATGTTTGTCGTACAACTGACAAGGGTAATAAATAAATAAACGAATGGAACGAGCGGCGGCACAGCCGAACCCACCCCATGGCACACACAGCTGCACTCCCTGCAAGAGCAGCACGGATAAGAGGACAAGCCAAGATACTCGGATAAACGACCCCTTTGGGGCAGGAAATCAAAAAAAATCACAGAGTGGTTTGAGTTGAAGGACTTTAAAATCCATCTAGTGCCATGGCAGGGACACCATCCATGATCCCAGGCTGCTCCAAGCCCTGTCCAGCCTGGCCTTGGTGACTTCCAGAGACCCAGGGGCAGCCACAGCTTCTTTGGGCACCCTGTGCCAGGGCCTCCTCACCCTCACAAGGAGGAATTTATTCCTGATTTCTAATCTAAACCTAATCCTCTGCAGTTTAAAGACATTCCTCCCTTGTCCCATCACTATGCCCTGTAAAAGGTTATGTGGATGCCATGTGCACAAGCATGCGACAAGCACTGCATCCAGTGACATGCAGCAGCATGTTGAAATCCTAGAATCACAGAATAAATCCATTGGAAAAGACCTCCAAAATCGTCAAATCCAGCCATTAACCCAGCACAGTAAGCCATGGCCCCAGGTGCCACCTCCACATACCTTTGGAACACTTCCAGAGATGGTGATTCCACAGCTGTCCTGACCTTCCTCACCCTTTCCCTCCTGCCCATCAGGAACCAAGCTGCACCATCAGCCTTTATTAGAAAAACTCAAAATAAGGAATAAATTTTAGGAGTGAGAGCCAAATTTCCATTGTGCAGCACCCTTCCAGACTGCCCAGCAACCAAAAAGCCCAAGAAGCCAGACTCCAGACCCACACAAAACACACACCCTCCAGATTTACTCTTCATTAATTAACACCTTATAATTGTGCAGGTGTAGATGTTTAAATAAATCTGGCCTGTAGAAACACAATGGTTTCAATAACCCACAGTTAGATTTTTAGGAGTCCTACCAGAGCCACTTGTGTCCTGTAGCAGTAAATTCCAGGAGTTAACAACTCATCCAAGATTCATACATATGATTTGATATCATAGTATATAGTAAATCACAGAATATGATTTACTATAATCATATCCTATTTCCTTGAAATGTGGTTTCTATCTGCTTTAATGGTTGATTTTTTGGCTTCTCCCTGGTGCTGGTGTCCACAGCAATTCCTCATCCCAGTTTGTCAAGGATGGGAGCTGGGTCAGACCTGAAACCTGCTCCTCCCAGCTGGCATCTCTGAGGGACATCAGCAAAACCCTCTGTCATTTGATTTTAATAAATATAATTCTTTCTGTGCAAAAGCTGCATCAGCTTATGCTTGGCTTTTGTTCATTTAGGTGATTTATGCACCTAATATAATTTATATTGATGTACTTTTAGTCAACGTTCCTGGAAACTGCTTTGGCCGAAGCAATCCAAACCCCAAGGATGTTTCTCAAAGTTGCCCTAATTGTTACCTTGTATTTCCATTGGTGAAGCAACATTTGCAAGCTGAGAGTCAAGGATTTTTTCCTTCCATCACGCTGAAGCTTCTGGACTTCTGTTGGAAAATCTTCCCTGGGCCAAAGAGAGAGGCAAAACTCAGTCAAACGCATGCTTAACAGTGATCATTTTCATATTACATTTTACTTGATTTTATTAAATTTGCCAGTGTAAGACACAAAGGTTTTAAATTAGAAGCCAAGTGTGGCTAAACCACACTTTTAATTTTTTTTATTTTATATCTAAATAGCTGCATGTTTGAAAACTTCCTATCTGAACTTTGTTACATAATTAATTATCAAATCAAGGTCCCAGCCAGAGCTCAGTCAGTAGCCAGTTGCATTTGGAGCTCCAAGGATTTCCAAGTCAGCCCATTCCTGCACCCCATCCCAAGGTTAACACTACAAATAGACTCTTTTTTTTAATGAACTAACCCCAGGAAATGAATGAGGCAATTGTCCTTTGGCTTCCAAAGCCCCAGGATGCTGCTGGTGGCGAGGGAACCGACTGAACAGGTTTCACATTTTCATGTACAACCAAAACTCATTGACTGCAGAGCCCTGGAGGCAAACCTGTGCTCCTCCTGGAGTTCCCATGTGCTTCCTGCCCCCTCTCTGCCTCCCTGCAGGAGGAATCCAGCCTCCAGCAGGAGTTCTTCCAGGATGTGGGAATCAGACCCCACACAGAATTCCAGCCCGGGGATCCACCTGAGGGGTGTTTCTAAATCAGCTGGGCTCATGCTCGGTGAATGTCACATGACAAAATGTTGAGAGAAAGAGAGAAAAAATCTCCTTCCAAAATGCCATTGGGGAAAGAGATAAAGAAAAGACCCCAAAATTCAGATTCTGTGATCTTTGATGTGAGTTAAAGCTGCCAATTCAGACAATCTGACATTTGTCACCTTCTCAAACCTGGCCTTTCAGGGCTGTGGATTTAATCTGTCTCCCTCTATCACAGGATGATGGAATTGATAACATTGGAAAACCCTCTAAGATAATCAAATCCAGCACCACCTCCATGTTCACCATTAATCCATATCCTCCAGTGCCACATCCAGATGTTTTTTGGACACTTCTGGGAATAGTGACTCCACCACTGCCCCAGCCAGGCCTTACCCATGATGAAATTTCTCCTGCCACCTAATCTAACCTCCCCTGGTGCAACACGAAGCCATTTCCTCTCATCCTGGTGTTTTGCTTTGGAATAAACCCTGGGGAAGAGGAGGATCACCCTTGCCTGGCTTGTGGCATCCCAAGTTGGAGTGTGTGCTGCTGCAGGCTGCAGGGGGAAAGGACCCGTAGGACAAAGAGCTGAAAGTTCTGCTCTGCTAAAAGCATCAAAAACACAGCCACTCACTCAGGTTTCCAAAACTGAGAAACATCCCTTTTTCTTTTTAGAGACCATGGGAAGAGAGCTGGAGTGTCAGTGCTGGGGCATGGGAAGAGGAGGAACAAGTGTCAGATATAAATCCCAGCCCCATGGTGGGAGTGAAGTCACTCTGAGAGCAGCACAGGCAGATGCCAAGCGGGTCAGTGGGAATCAGAACAAGTGGGATGGCTCTGGAATAGCTGGAGCACAGAGAAAAACACTATTCCTGTAGGGAATGACTCAATGTGCCTTATTAATGGTGCATCCCCTCTGCAGGGCCCAGGGTATTACTGATACATCTCTCCAGTTGCTCTGCAGATAAATATTGCATTTCTATTCTGAAAACAGGGCTGTAACTGCAAATATGGATCCCCATGGATGCAGAGGTCTCTGCTCTCCCCAGGCTGCTCCCCAGCCACATCCCTGGGCTCTCCCAGCAAACTGGGAGCACCACATGTTGAAAAAACCTGGTCTGACCACTGGAAAATCCCCTTAAAAGTGACACTGTTTGCATGAGACTGATCTTCAGCTGTGCAAGCAACACAGTACACACTCCAGAGTATACACAGAGTATAACTACTAGGTAGTTACAAGACAGTTTGGAATAATAAAATAGCTTGGAAGGCTCATAGTTCCTGCCCAGTCCTCCTTTCCCTCACTGGTTGTGTGCAAACTGCATTTCCAGAAAGCCTCACAGGGATGGAGTGACTCCAAGGCCCTCACCAAGAAAGGAACTGAGGAACTCTTTGTGGCTCTCATCTCCAACCTCAAAGCAAAGGCTAAATTTAATCCTTTTGGTATAAATCCAGAATAAAAATAGAGAAAATGAAAGTTTGCACGAGGCTACTACTTTTTTCTTTGCTGCAGTTCTTGCCCTGTATCATCATCACCCAGTTCATGTGCTTTATTTTGTTTTCTCATCTGACCCCTTTTCAATTTCCCTTAATTTGATTGTGGCCATCAGCACATGGGCCAAGTCTGAGGGCTTCATTTCCCCATGTTGATTTTCATGTTTAGTTTCCCATCCCTCTCATTATGCCTCTAAATATTTCCTCTGGAAGTTACAGTTCAGTGTTAGTTTTGGCTGTAGTTCTTGCTTCCCCAATAGATTTGATCTTTGCTCACTCCTGAGAGTTACAAGTTGCACACCGGATTAAGCCAAGGGTAGCAACTCTAATTCTTGGATTTAGGGTGGAATTTTTCAAGTAGCAATTGATTCATGCATCTGGAAACTTCTCCTCTAAATCTTGCTTCCTTCTGTGTGGATGACAAACTGTGTTATCCATCAGAAATAACAGTTCCTTGAATATATTTCAATAATTCCTCATTGGGACAGCACCTGTATAACTGTTTTTAGGTCTGCATTTTTATAAGAACCCATTTTCACAAGTATCACGGGCTAGGACCTCTAAAACCCAAAACTCCAAGTTTTATCTCCTGGAGCAACATCTGCCCACTTAATCAGTCATTACCCTGCAGATTACAACCAGCAATGAAAATGGAAAAAGTGCCTTGGTCTCCTCCCTCGGCAGCAAGTTTGCCTGTGAGAGCATTCTTTCCACAGCACCATCATCACCAGATAATATATTTAATATATTTAATGAAAGCCATCACGTGTGTGGTGTGGGATTTCAAAGTGAGCATTGTGCCCAGCTGCACAGCTCAGGACTGGGAAAACCTGATGTGAGCAGTGGGGCTGCAGCACAGAGTCACTGCTGTGGGCTCTGATCTTACCCTGCAATTTATCCTAAATACCCCAGGGATGGTGGAGGGGAGAAAATCCCCTCTTGGCTGAAATGTGTAGGCAAGTGTTAAACACGGGGAGAAGCAGAGGCCATGAGGAAGAGGGAGGCAATGAAGGGGTTGGGGTGGATGCTGGAAGTGGATGGAAGGGCCTGAGGGTCTTGGTTTGCTGCTCCTGTGGGTCCCAGAGAGAGAAAGTGGAAAACAAAGCCAGGAACTCTGGAGCTTTCTATTGTTCCAGTCAGGAATTTACAGGTGTTTTCTTACCTGTCAGTTATTTGGGGTCTGGGCACAAGAACATCTCTTCCTTCTGGAAAGAAACAATGGTGTGTAGTTTAACCATGGTGTTGCAGCAAAAATTCAGGATACAGGAAAAAGAATGACAGAATGCCCCAATGATATAATGACAGAACAGACACCATTTATCCCAGTGCAGGAAAGCTGCAGCCCAGCAGTTTGGGATTATTGTGACCAGAAAAGCAGATGGCAGTTTTTAACCCCCAGCAGTGCTGGCAATTTCTAAGTCATGACCTTTTATATAATCCCATAATCACCTGAGAGCCTGTTTGGCTGTGAACAGTTCACCTGGCACACAGCAGAGGGTTCATCCTGTTCTTGCTTTGGCTGTGCTTTCCCAGGCTGCAGGAGAGGCTGCTGGAGCCTCTTCCCCAAACTGGGATTCCATCTCATCCCAGCTCTAGGCTGGGGCTCCCCTTAGCTCAGCACATCTCCTTTGTCCATAAAATACCTGGGACAGCCCCTTTTAACCCCCACTTTAGTGGGAATTCCATTACAGATGGATGAGGTCCACCAGGAATGACCCCAAAAAATTGTGAGGGAGAAGCAAACTCCACTTGCAACAAGCTGAAGGAATTCTTTGAATCCCACTGGTCCTGTCCTGAATCAAGACCACATGGATTATTAAACATTTTTTTAGGGGTGAGAGGACAAGCCCATGCTGTGAAACAAAGGATGCAAATTTCTAATTCCTATTTCTTGATCTCTTCATTCTTCCACGGTTTTTCCCATTCAGAGACATATTTTAGCTACTAATGGGTACCTGCAAAAAGCACAGAACTAAAAATGGGTACTGGAAAAAGCAAACACGATTAGGAAGTTGCTGTCAGTGAGATTATTGCTCAAATCAAAACACTGGTTTTACTTGCAGTTTTGTTAATTTTAGGATAATATGAAAAAAGTTTCTAAAAATAGCATTAAATTATCCCCCCTTTTTTTTCTTCTTTTTTTTTTTTAACTTTTCAATTTCAGTGTCATTTTGTACCCTGCACTGGACTAAGGGCACATTTCCCTCAGCAGCAGATGCTCTGGAACCACACAAGAATTATACTCTGATTATATATGAGCTGTAGTTTTCCAGAGACTCATAATTTGGCTAAATTTGGATTTTCACAGGTGTTTCAAAGGACACATTCTTGGCCAGTGTGGCAAAACTTAACCAATCTCAGCTTCTCTCTTTTCTCAACAAAACAGCTTTGTTGTTTTGTTGTCTGTAACCTCAGTTGGAGAAGTGGCTGAACCTTTCAGCGCAAATATCTTGGAGCCTGAAGTGAAAAATAGCTCGGAGCTTTCCAGCACAAATAGGGGAAAAAGAAACACTACCCAGCCTGCAAACCTGGATCTTATCACTGGGAAATGGCAGGCAGCCTTGGGAACAGCCACTGCTACGGGCAAGATTTGTAATAATTCTGATACTCTAATCTCTTTATCTTCCTGCTGCATCTCTGCTTTTATCTTCGTGTTGATGCCGTGGAATTCACGGCACCATTTTTTTTTCTTTTGCCTTTTGCTTCATGCTGGGAATTGGAATGGCTTCATCTTGATTATTTGGTTAAAGTGTGATGTGCCTGCCATGCTGTCCTGGGCTCAGGGCTTGGGGTGAGGTGGAATTATCCTTTCCTTGGCTGGGGGAGCAGGTCCTGCCAGAGGATGGAACACGGAGCAGTGAGAACCTTCTAAGGGCATGAGGGGACCAGGAGTGTCCCTGTGACCACGAGATGGGCTGGATGGAGGCATTTGTGGTGACAGGGAGGACGTGAGAGCCACCCATCTCTCTCCTGGCTCCTGGGAAACTGGATCTATCCCAGCTGTCCTTGAATTCCTTGAGGTCCCTCAGCTGAATGTCCCTGCGTTTGCTGAGCAGCCACTTGAATCACGATATTGCTGCTATAAATATCCCTGTCCCCCAGAGCCGTGGGGACAGGGAATAACTCCTGCTGGGCCTCCTCATATGGTTTGTGGAGCACTTGGGAAGGAGGCTGGCAGATCTTTGTCTCCCAGAGCATGCTCTCTAATTAGGCAGAGGAGGAGGAGGAGGCAGCGTTCCCTGGGAGCCGTCCCCACGCACTTGGAATTCAAATCTCCCAACTCCAGCACGCAAACAAAGCTTGGGAAGAGCAGGCACTGAGCAGGGAGAGAGTGTGGTCTGACAGGTTCCACCAGCCTGCCTGGCTGAGGGATGAGCCAGGCATGGAGGAGCTTGCTGAGGAGCATTCTGGGGTGTCCAGCACCACCTGGGTCTCTGTGTCTCAATCTCCTGCTGTCCTGGGAAGTCCTCCCTGAAGTTATGGCAGAGTGGAGCTGCCACAACTCTGGGAAAAACTTCCCCTGTTCCTGAAGACATGGCAGGGTGGAGCTCCCCTCACCATGCTGGGGCATCACCCACATCCCAGGAGACACCTTTCTCCACTGACTGCAGCCCAATTTCCAAACCTGGACACTGAGCTCTGCTTCCCTCCTCGGCATTTCCCGTTCAACGTGGCTTCAAATATAACCCCAAAAAACCCAGGGTCAAAATCCAGGGGTTTTCCTGCTCTGTGCTGGCATCACACCCTCCCCATCCTCCTCCTCCTCTGCCCCAGCACATCTGGAATTCCTTTGGCAGCCAGGCTGCCCCAGGATCCACACCAGAGCCTCGGGAGCACCTTGAGCTGGTTATGGCCTCTGAAATTAGGCAGCCAATAAGAGGAGTTTTCTTTTATGACCTTTTTAAGGATTCCTAACATGCATCTAAATAAATGCCTGAATGACACAATCTGTAGGTAGTTACCTTTTCAATAGATCCAGCTCGATGGTTTGGAATGTCACCACTCATCAGGACCTGCAGAAGTAGAGGAAAGGAAAGAAAATGCATATTAACAAATAAAAAAGACTGTTTGGAATATCTGTATCATGCAAGATCTGAGTGTAAATGTAGGATTTGCCTTGTTCTGGGGGATGCTATCAGACTGGCTATAAAAAAGTACCCAAATTAAAAAAATAATCAATATGTTTGTCTATTTTTGGTCATTATTTTTAAGACCACAGGACTCTTTCATTTTGTGACAGCTTTTGCTGCATTTTTTGTATCCCTTTCATTTAAACCCTTTATAAAATATTCCCTGCAATATCATCACTCTACTGTGACTTTATGGGACACCTACTTTTCATAGTTGAATTTCTCCCTGCAAACTTTTAGTCCTGTCTTATCCCTCTCAACTGCCCTGTGGGCAGGGCTACAAACTCAAAGGAATCAGGGCCTCTTTTAAGGAAAATGATGAATTTTTCTACCAGTAACAGCAAGATCTGCCAATGGAAAGGTTGGAATCAGTGATTTTTGTCATGTTACCAGGTAAATAAGAGACATTTTCCAGTCTGATGGAAAATATGTGATAAGAACATGCTCACTCTGGACTTACCAATTTTTGACTGATCAAATAAATAAGTATCCCTGAACTGGAAAAAAAAAATAAAAGTCCAGCCATAGGAGAAAGTGTTTTTTACGTCTGTATTCAAACTGTAATTGTAAATTCTAAATTGCTTTGTGTTCCTGCTA
Organism: Thryothorus ludovicianus; assembly: GCA_013397245.1. NCBI lineage: Eukaryota > Metazoa > Chordata > Aves > Passeriformes > Certhiidae > Thryothorus > Thryothorus ludovicianus. Next base: position 589,876 of record VZTB01008991.1, on the reverse strand, counting down.
ATTAAGCAGCTCATTTACAGGCTGGTTAAATAACAGTCCAAACATGCCTGTCTGGGATGAACTCAGAGCATCCAGTCACTTCCCTGCTCCTACAAGATTTCCCTGAAAAAACAGCAAGTGTCCCTGTCAGTGCTGATGACAGATGGCACCTACGGCCACACCTCTCCAAAATTATTTCTGATTATTTGGGTGTTGCTTTAAGCACTGCAGCTAATGAGGGGGTAGAGAGTAAAGAGAAATTTCAGTTATTTTATTAGAGTTTAAAGGAAAATGTATAGGAATAAACTGAAATTGTGTACAAGCCACGAAGACTAAAATCTCAGACCAGAGACCACAAAACTTTACAATTGATTTTTTTCCTGTCACTCCTTGAGATTTGCTGAAGAAATCCTTTGGGAGGCTGAAATGGGTGCTCTGGGTTTTAAACAGGAAGCCAAAAGGGCAAGAAGTGAAATCTCCTCACCTCCATCACTTCTCTGGAGTTTGGGGATGTGAAATTCTTGTTTCATGGCAATCACAGGTGCTGGGGAGAATAAATTTTACAGACTGGGAGGAAAGAACAGTTCTGTCTTTGGAGTTCAATTCTGCTCTTTTAAGCAACATGGAACTGCAAATCAGAGATTTCTTTCCTAAATTAATCCTCTGCTCATTCTTTTCACTTGATTATTGACATCATAATCAAAATGCAATTTGGTAAATATTTCCAGCTTATTTCTGAGCAGCACAACACATATAGGCTAGGCTTAATTAAAGAAACAAACAGAAAAATCCCAGCTGTTTTTCTTTCTCCATCATCAAGATTGCAGCATTTATCAGTTTGGCTCTGCCTCCTGATTCTTATCACAGATCTCTGCTCCAACACCTAACAAACAGCTGGATGTGGTAAAGAAATAGAACTTTTTGTCCCAGTTATTCATCACGGAGATTGAAAAAATAAAAGCCTGATGAAAATGCAAAGGTGCTCCATGGCATTAAGGAAAAAAAGGAAAGAAAGATGTTCTTTAGTTAATAAGTGACTGAACTCATCTGAAGGTTTTCTATGTCTTTGTTGAAGCAAGAGGAAGTTTAAAGGAAAAGTTGTGCAAGGATAAATATGGACTAATGAGGTCAAAATCCACAGGGAGCCCTTCAGTGTAGGGGTACCTTTAGCCTTGCTGGAATATTCCTGGGAATATTCACATGTCCTGGGATCCTCAGCTCGGGGAGGACCTGGAGCTGCTGGGGAGAGTCCAGAGGAGTCCTGGAGATGCTGCAGGGCTGGAGCCCCTCTGGAGCCAGGCTGGGAGAGCTGGGGGGGCTCACCTGGAGAGGAGAAGCTCCAGGGAGAGCTCAGAGCCCCTGGCAGGGCCTGAAGGGGCTCCAGGAGAGCTGGAGAGGGACTGGGGACAAGGGATGGGGGGACAGGACACAGGGAATGGCTGTGAGCTGCAAAAGTGGAGACTTGGGTGGGATATTGGGAAGGAATTCCTGGCTGGGCTGGAATTCCCAGGGGAGCTGTGGCTGCCCCTGGATCCCTGGCAGTGTCCAAGGCCAGGCTGGACACTGAGGCTTGCAGGGGACAGTGGAAGGTGGCCCTGCCCACGGATTCTTAAAGGTCCTTTCCAACCCAAACCATCCCTCAGTTCTCTGTAGGCTCACCTGCCCTGCATTAATGGGGGATCCCATTAATCCCAGTGACAACATTCCACATTCTGCAGCCCTGAGGGTCGATCTGCAGAGCGTGGCCACCACAGTGGCCTTGTGGCAACCATGAAATCCAGAATGGCTGTGGCTTTGTCTCAACTCCCACTTGAAAATCACCTGATTTCGATGGGCTGAATAACACAGCGCTCTCCATCCATTCCTGGAGGTGATTTTTATCCCAATCAAAACAGAAAAAAGGGATTGCTCCAGTGTGAGTCATGAGGAGTGGGCAGTGTCCAGGCCTCTGCACGGATTCTTAAAGGCAGCAAATAAATGTTCTTGCAGTGTGAGAACTGGTGGGGACTTGCCCCAAAGCCTCCTGCAAACTGGCTGCTAATGATTCATCAAAGAAATGAGGAATACGTGTCCTGGACAGAAGGTTCCTGATAGCTTATCAGTGAAACACCCAACCCCACTGCACAGTCTGTACCCATCAGGCTGAGGAGAAACCTCATGGGATTCAAAAGGAGGGAAAAGCAGCAAATGTAACCCTCGAGTCCAACGAGCTGTGCCATAGGTCACAGCCCAGACCTCAGCTGGCTCTTCTTAGGGCCTGGGTCGATGAAGGCATTCATTCTTTCATTTCTCTTATCTATTATTCAGCAATTAAGCAAATTGTGATTGAGTTTCTCTCGTGGGAAGAGTGGCTGGTGAAATAGAACCTTGAGCCAAAGGTGCTCAGACAACAAAGCTAAATTTTCCTTAATTCTGAACAGACCCAATGATCCCAGGCAGAAAAGGAGTTCTCTATGGGACAAAAAATTCAGCTTGTGCTAAGTAAATATATTTTAAATAATTGTATGAAAAAGAATAGTTGAAGTGCTTATCTCTGTCTTAAGGATTTGCCACAGAGATATCAGATTTATTTCATGTTGGCCAAATTGTACCACTGATATTCTAATAAATCCACGAAAGAATTAAAAAAAGAAACTGTTCTACTGCTAAATTCGAGCTAATTTGTCTCATAAATCAAGGCTGATGAAAGCAAAACACAACTCTGGGGTAATTTAATCTAATTTAGAATCATTGCAAAGTGAGTGCAAAGGTGCCTTGGAGTAGTTAATCTGATTGAGGGGTGTTTTGAGATCAATGATTTCCAAGGAGGGAGACCCTGGTTCTATTCTTGATCTATTGATTAATATATGAATATTAATGAACTTGCACTGGTATAATTTGGCCACCATAAAATAAATCCGATATCTCTGTGGCAAATCCTTAAGATAGAGATAAGCACTTAAACTATTCTTTGTCCTACAATTACTTAAAATATATTTACTTTGCACAAGGTAAAATTTTTCTTCCAGAGAAGAACCTTTTCACCCACAAATGAGCAGGTTATCCTTAGTTTTACCCCAAAAGATGAAATTATGCAGAGAAGAGATTGGAAAAAATGGAAGAAATGCACAGAAAAGCTCAAAAGGACCTTCAGAAATGTGATTTTTGCTAGTCACTAAAGATGAGAAGATACAAACTGGCACAAATATTTAAATAATTTTTGCTCTAGTCGAGGGAGACAGAGGTGCAGTCACGCAATTAAACGCTGCCCTGACTTGCTCAGCAGCAACAATTCAGAAATTGAAAATGTGCTTTTTGGCACATGCAGCTGTGCAGGAGTCAGCCTTGGTTGTACATGCAAACAGATGACTCACTTAAAAGGGATGCTTCCCAAAATTCTGTCCCCAAAGTGGAGTGATATTCCCAAATCCAGCCCTTCTGGGCAGCTGGAGAGTTTTAGGGAAGGGGAATTTGCCCCTGGGATAACCAAGGGACACTTTATGTAACCGGGATGATGGACAACAGGATATCACATCCCTCTGGGGCTGCTTTTGGAGCTGGAATAAGAGTTTTTGGGAGGAACAGACACAACAGGGCAGGTGGAAACGTGCCAGGCTGGGTCAAGGAGGATATTGTGTCTGAAGGAGTGAGGAATGCAGCACAATATAGAGCTTGGCAAGAGAGGGAGAAATTGTTTGGATTGAAATAAAAGATAAAAAAGACCAAAAAGAAGGAAGATAGGAAAACTATTGTAGCCCATCTGGAGGAAATCAGAAAGCAGCCAGGAATATTGATGCAGATGGAGGAGGCTGGTGGTGGCAGAGCTCTGCTGCTGAGGGGAGCTGGGATGGTGCACGAGGCACAGGCCCCTCCTGCCTGCTGGGTTTCACTTATTCCTTGATTTTTGAGGCTTTTTGGAACGTTTATGACTTGCAGCCACTATTTCTCCTGCTCTCTGCAGCTGTAGAGGCCACTAGCCCAGAGGATATGGGGCTGTGCCTTCTCATCCCTGCCCTGACGTCACCTCAGAGACCCAGATCCAGCTTAAACCAACCCCTACGGATTAAACTTTGAAGAAAAAAAGTGATTTAAATCCTGGTGAATTCCCCAGGATGGTTCAAAGGAGGCGGGAAAGGCATGGAGCAAAGGATGGAGGTGGTGGGACCACATTTCTGTGGGGCTGTGGATGGAGCTCATTTAATCCCACTGCATAAACAACACAGCAAGAGGGACCAGCACTTTTCCAGAGGATCCAGCAGGATTCCACTCCCTGTTCCCTCCTGGACATCTGGAGGCAATATGGGAGGGGAGGTCAGCAGGCCTCACACAGGGGGGGAAATTCATTTAAAAATACACGAATAAGGCCCAACATTTAAAGGGATGCAGCACAGAAGACGATATAATTTCACTAAAATGGAAATTGAAACGAATTCTGCATTTGGAGCTTCAAAGCCGTGGCCCTGCTCTGTTTTGGGGACAAAAAAGCCCCCCTGGGGTCACGTCCGTGCTGTGGTCAGGCTGCAGGTGCCAGAGGCTCCTGCGTGCTCCTGGCTGCTCTGCTTGGATTGGGATGGGCTGGGAAGAGTTCTGAGTCCTGGAGCAAACAGAGCTGTGGGGCTGAGCAAGCCAAAGGCCACAATCCAGACAGGAATGAGATGGGATGGCTGCCCCTGGCAGTGCCCTGGGAGCAGCCTGGGACAGCGCAGGTATCCCTGCCATGGAGTGAGGTGGGATTCAAGCTCCCTTCCAATCCAAACCTCCTCTGGCCCAGCCTGAGGCCATTCCCTCTCCTCCTGCTCTTGTTCCCTGGAGCAGATCCCAAATCTCCCCCACCTGTCCCCTCCTGTCAGGGAATTGTGCAGAGCCACAAGGGCCCCCTGAGCCTCCTTTGCTCCAGCCTGAGCCCCTTCCCAGCTCCCTCAGGGATTCTCCAGCCCCTTCCCAGCTCCCTCAGGGATTCTCCAGTCCCTTCCCAGCTCCCTCAGGGATTCTCCAGCCCCTCCCCCGCTCTCTCAGTGCTTTTCCCGCCCCTCC
>VZTB01008991.1:565371-584834 GCA_013397245.1 Thryothorus ludovicianus | reverse complement strand
CTCCCCCACCCCCCTCCCAGCTCCCTCAGGGATTCTCCAGCCCCTTCCCAGCTCCCTCAGGGATTCTCCCGCCCTTTTCCAGCTCCCTCAGGGATTCTCCCGCCCTTTCCCGGCTCTCTGAGAGCAGTTCCTCCTCATCACCCTCATGGCTCTGGGATAACACATCCTGCAGAGACGCTGGAAATGAGCACGGTCAGAAAAAGGAGCCTGGATCACCCATGGGACATCTCCGGACCTGGCACATCTGAGATGGCAGCATGAGGTGACAGTGAGAACTGTCTCTTCTGACTAAATCTGTCCAATATTCCAACAAATTTGTTCCATTTTTAAATGAAAAAAAACCCAAAAAAACCACAAGCTTTAAATGGTGGAAATAATCTGATACTACTTACTGCGGGAAGGCAGTGAAGCTGCAGATGTTCTTCCCATCAGGACTGAGTCAGGCCCTCTCCAAAAAAACCTAGAAATTCCCAAAACATCCCAAAACCTATAAATAATAAAAAATAAAATCATAAAAATAAAACCATTTCATGCAGATAAAAAACTATACACACACAAAATAATACAAATTAAAAAATCACCTAGATAAAAAATTATACACACATAAAATGAAATCATACACACAAAAAAATCACCCAGATAAATTATATGCAGAAATAAATTAAAATCATACAAAAAATTAAAAAAAACCTCAAAGATAAAAAATTTTTACATACAAATAAAATGAAATACAACCAAATAAAAATATCCTAGTCCATGCCAGGGCAGTCCCAGTGCAGAGCTGGGTGTGGAGGGCTTTGGGGAGCCCAGTCCAAACCACGAGCTGGGCTGGGGAGGCTCTGGGTGCAGTTTGTGATTGGGGGAACGAGGCTGGGCTTTATTTCTGTCTTGTCCTGGCTGTGTTTGGGGTTGTGGCTTTTGGGCTGCCCTGTCCCCGGGAGCTCCAAACTGCTCATTTGGGGGTTTGGAAGCTGGGGCTGCCAAACCCTTGGGGTGGCAGTGGCATCACCTGGTGTGACCCACACACTGTCCCCACCCCACCCAGACCCAGCATTTCCTCACTGCTGCCTCGCTCTTGGCTTTGCTCCAAATTATTCCAGCCACAACATCTTAAAGAGAAACTCTCAATCCTTTTCTTACCCATGCTTTGAATATTCAGGCTTTTCCCCTCTCTGTTTCTGTAAGAAATGCCTTTGGAAAGCAAAGCCAAGCCATTTCTGAGTGCTGGATATGAACTAAAGCCACTGTTGCTGTGTGATATTCAGGGGTTTGCTCCTACGACGTTCAACATTTGAATTTTGAGAGGGGCAATCCCATGCAGCTCTAAACTCCATCAGTAGGAATTTTGTTCCTCATCCTGTTGGGTGCTCTGTTTCTGGAAACCAAACCATGGCTCTATTCCAGTGCCAGGGAGGTTTGCTGCTGCTTTGTCCCCTCATCTACCTGCCAGCTGTGGTGCCACATGTCATTGCTGAATGTTTAAAAAGATCTCAGATCATCTGATAAGAGATGTCACAAAAGCACGTAATATTATTGTTAATGGGCAGAAAGCCTGAAATGCTCATTCCACGAGGAATCTTTACCAATAACAAGGAAAAATCCGCTTTTTTCAGTGGAAATATCTCCTGGATTTCCCTGCTGGGGATGCAAACCATCCCTGCAGTGCTGCCTGGGACACAAAATCAGACTCTTCCCCAAAGGCTGAACTTTGCAGCTGTGGCTCAAGCAGCACTGCCAGAGGTCACAGGGAATATTGCCCCGTTCAGCATTAATGTTAAATTAAATTAATTAGCTAAACATTGATGAGGACCCTCTGTTCCTCTGTTTCCCAGCATCACCAAGGCAAAAGCTTCAATTAATGCTCACAAGGGTGACAGTAACCACTGGGGATGTCAAAGTCACAGCATTGGTTTATAAAGGGAAAATTTGGAGGTGTATTAAAAAAAAGCCATTAATGCAAATGAAACTTCCATTTCGATGCAAATCATCCCTTAACTCGATTTGAAAATGATCTGCACCCCCTCTGCTGGGCTGCTCCTGATGTGCAAATATTTACCCAAAGGCAAATTTCCAGGAGAGCTCTGGAGCAATGTCCCATCTTGTGTCAGGAGTTATTGTGCACCCGCACCACAGACAACTGGAAAAAGGTTCAGAGAAATAATAACAGATTCTTGGAACAGGAAGGATGAGGAAAGCTGGGAAGTGTTGCCTTTGCTGTGTACAAAAACTGAAAGATTAAAGTTAGTAAAAATCCCCATGGTTTATTCTGCATAAGATCTTTTTCTGTTTTCCAGGTCCATGAAGAATAAAAGTAGAAGAAATCAGTTCAGTTCACAGCAAGAGAGATTTCTGTCAGGTACTTCAAAAAACAAAATTATTCTCAGGCTATCAAATACCCCAAAGTTTCCTCCCTAAAATCCACCAGTGTGGGATGGAGAACAAAACACAAGGATGGACATGGAAAAGAAAGCAGTTCCAGGGCAGTGTTTTCCTAACAAAACCTTCCCATTTTAACTGAAATTCAAAGCCAGATTTTTGGGTTTGCTTTTAATATTAAGAAATAAAAGCAAGTAAAACCAGGTTTTGCTGAATTGCTTGTACTAGTGAGCTAGTAGATGTATAAAATAGTATAAAATCTAACTTCCACTGGAAAATATATCAATTGACTTTGCTAGCTGAAGTAAAAAGAAACCCAGACACCAAAAATCCTGTAAACCTCATCCAGTAAGTCCCACTCTCATTTTCCAAAGTGATGTCCCTGGGGTGTCAGTGGCATCACCTGGTGTGACCCACACAGAGCCCCACTGTCCCCACTCCAGCCCAGACCCAGCATTTCCACTGCTGCTTCTCTCTTGGCTTTGCTCCAAATTATTCCAGCCACAACATCCTAAAAAGAAACTCTCCAGCTGTTTATACCCCATATTTTGAATATTCAGGCTTTTTTTTTTTTTTTCCCTCTATTTAAATCAAATTAACTTTTGTTTGGTTTTTTTTTTTTCCCCAGCCCTCAAATATTAAATCTTCCTGACCTCGTGGGTGAGGGCCACAGCAGGGTGCCACGTCCTGTCCCAAAGATGTGCTAAAGGGGGGAAAGCTGGGATGTGGCTGAGCCTGTCCCAGGAGTTCAGAATATGGAGGAGAGGGATATGGAATTCCAGGAAACAACCTGAGCTTGGCCAGCCAGACCCTCACAAACTCCAGCTCCTATAGAACAGCCCAGGAAACACACTGGGATGTTTTAGGGCATTTTTTTCCCCCATTAAAATGGTGATTATTTATCCAAGTAGATACACAGCAGTCCTAGTCCAGCTACAACTGCTGGAATTTTAAAATATGCTAAGAGAAATCACCCTCTACATCCACAAAGGCTCTGGCAGCTCTTGCTTGCCCCTTTAATGACACTTGTGGGACACTTTAGTGACACTTCGAGCTGGTGTTTCCATCCAGCCTCTAGCACAGATCATAACAGCAGGAATATTTGAGGGCTCACACAGCGACACAACTCACCCTGAACATTTACAGCCTCCTTTAGCAAATGTCTTTGTTGGAAGGAAGGAAAGAAGCTCTGGGCTGAGGAGCTCTGCTTTGCTGACACATGTGCAGCTGAAATGCTTTTCTGCTCCAGAGAAGTTCTGATGTGCAAGGAAACAGCACTGGGTGATGGATCACAGCTGTCAGGGATGAGGACAGAGATAATGGAGCTCACATTTGGGCTTGGGAGCATCTGCAGGAAAGCTGCAAGGAAGAAAGAGAAGGCAGCTCCCTGGGATGTTTGGCTGTGCTCAGGGGCTGGGGCTGAGCAGGGACCAGCCAGGATTCCCTGGGGGGAACAGGATTGCTCCAGGGGATGGGAACTGGTATTGCCCCAGAGAATAGGAATGAGGGTTACTCCAGGAGAAGGGAATAAGGATGGCCCCAGGAGATGGGAATGAGAACTGCTCCAGCCAGGATCCAGCTCCCGGGGTAGGCAGTGCCTGTGGAGGGATCAAACCACCCCCAGGGGTTGGAGCTGTGACCTCTCAGACTCTGCTGGGCAGCACCTGGAAGCACCAGGGGGGTTCAGTGAACACTTTGAGGATCACAGGATAAGCTGAGTGGGAAGGGATCCATAGGGATCACTGATCCAGCCCCTGGCCCTGCATAGACCCCCCCAAATCCTGCCCTGTGCATCCCTGAGAGTGTTGTCCAAACACTCCTGGAGATGCTCTGGCAGCCTCCAGGCTGTGTCCATTCCCTGGGGAGCCTTGGCAGTGCCCAGCACCCTCGGGGGGATGAAAAAATCTTTCTAAAATCCAACCTAAGTTCCCCCCCAGCACAGCTCCAGCCGTTCCCTCCCCAGTTTTGTCACTGGACACACAGACCAGGCTGCTCCAGGCCCCTTCCAGCCTGGCCTTGGGCACTTCCACAGATCCAGGGGCAGTCCCAGCTGTTCTGGGCACCCTGTGCCAGGGCCTCCCCTCCCTCCCAGCCAGGAATTCCTTCCTAGAAATACATACAGACATGCTGGCCTACAATATCCCATAATCCATTAATCCAAACCCGATGTATTACATGAGCAGCTACATGTGCATGCCTGTATAATTCAATTTTCATAATTTATAAATACAGCTCTTTGTTGTAGCAACTGCTGCTGCACATGTTATGGAAAAACATAAATCAACAAAATAATAGGACTGACTCCCATTCCAAGCTTTCCTATTACCCCCTCACAAGGAACTGAGCCCCAGAGCAGCTTCCCAAGTGATTTGGGAGCAAGGTTCTACCATAAAACCTCCGAGAACAGCTTAAAACTAAAGGACAATTTCCCCACCCCACCACTGCTCCAACCTGCTCAGAAGATGCCAAGCAGCCCCCTAAACCTCTGATTATTATTTCTTCCAGATGCTCCCCTCGTGCAGGGGCTGCCTGGGCGCCTTTGATCCAGTCAAATTCCAGCTCTGGATCTCTCCCTCTGCTCCTTCCTTCCCTGTCAACATCCATTACGGGAGAGCCCAGCTCTCTCCTGGCCACGGGCACCACCTCCACCAGCAGCAGGATGAAAGGGCTGATGGATGGGAAGGACAGGAGATGGGAGAGCATGGCAGAACATCTGGGACAAGTTAAATTTCCATCCATCACGGCTGTGGGCTGCTGACAACAGCTGGAATCCTGCCTCGTGTTCAGCTCTCCCCTTGCAGGGCCAGAGGCTTCCAGGGCTGCCTTTGGAAACGGTGTTAGATGGAAAAGTCACCAGGAAAACAGCAAAGTGAAAAGGGGCAGGATCTGATCGATCCTGATGGATTCCTGCTGGATCCAGGCTTGGCAAATGAGGCCCCAGGTAATCAATATTGCAGCTCCATCACTCGCCTGGCCTTGGGCAGGTGGGAGAGGAGCTGCTTCAGGAATTAAAGGAAGCTGCAAGACTCCCAGGAGTCATATTCTTCAAACCATCCTCTTCCAGCTTTTCTGTGCTTGGAAGGAAAGATTCTCCCAGATTCCTGACAAATGGAATTGCAAGGTGTAGTTTATAATTATCTCCGTTATCCCAATAATGGAGATAATTCGGCTGCAGCTCCAGCTCTTTTCCCTGACACCTCTGCCTTCGCTAATTCCAGTGCAATCCAATATAAAATAGATCCTGGTCCACTGTTGGGCTGGTGGAATGGCTCAGAGAAAGCTTCAGGAAGCCACAGGGCAGTGGCTGCAGTGCTATTCTTTTCCCAGGTATTTCATTAATCCAAGAGAAAGCAAAGATTCACTGGATTTTTAAACAGCTCCTTCAGATATTCTCTAAAATCAGGCAGCATTTCAAAATTAGCAGTGACTCCTGGAATGCAGCTGGCTGTCATCCTCAAAATCTGCTTAAAGGTCTGGGACGTGTCTTTCTGGGGAGCACTCAAAAGATGACGGGAGAATATTTCTCAACCTAGTTAGATTCCACGGGGATTATAAATAATACAGACATTTTTGATATCTTTGGGCTCAGAGAACTCACAGATAAAGCCAAATCACTTCTCAGACTGTGGCCAAGTACATTTTCTCTGTCTGGCTTTTCCTGTGGATATTCAGGAACGACCTTTAAGATTTTAGGTTGTGTTTCTCTGACCTAGAAAAATCGAGGTATAGCAGAGATTTGACATATTTGCTCCTTGCAGCAGAACCCTCTGGTTGTTTCATGCCGGGGACTCATTCATAAATAGATATTTATTCAGAACTGCCCTTTTTTCCTTCCCAAAATTCACAAAAAAAAGAGAAAAAAGACTTTTAAAATGAGTCCCTCAGTCTCAGTGGATGGTTTCTTTGACTTCCCCATGATCAGGATGCTGTCAGCAGCTGTGGACGGGGGAAAATAAAACTCCTGTGCATGGATCATCATCACTCCACGAGGATAATCCGCAGGTGCTGGGGGAGAGGGGAGCAGCCTGACGGGAGTGCCCTGCTGGGGCTTTGGGTTTCTCCTGCCCGGGAACAAAGGATTTCTTGTTTGCTCAGACCTTCCACTGAACCCTTCCATCCCAAAGCAGCCCTGCTCCTCTTCTGCCCACCTTAACCCTTTAATCCTCCTGGTTCAGGGAGTCAGCCCCGCTCTGGAAGCAGGGAAGGATTTGGCTTCTCACCCAAAACACCCATGGGGGATTTTTCCAGACTTGGGAAGAAAAGTCCAAAAGGTTCCATTTTGCTTGGAATAAACATCCAGGGTCTAATTTGGATGTGCCTGTGCAGCCTGGGCTCAGAGCAGGTTTGTTTCTGCAGAGCTCCCAGGGCTTGGGATTTTCACTTCTCTTTGAAAGAATCTTTGCTTTTTGCTTTCTTCCTCTACTTGTGAAAAATCAAGATAAACTCACAGGGTTTTTTTCCCCCTCAGGAAGAACCCAACCTGTGCACTTCCAGCTCTGATATTTCTGACTATTTGCATCCCTACAGCCTCTAAAAGCAGCTCCTTGCCTTGCCTGGCAGCATTTCAGGTTGAAATTATACTGTTGGGGAAGCTGGCTAATGTCAGGGGCTGCTCCAGGGCACAGCCCCCGTTTCAGGCCATCCCACTAAATTAAAGTTTGTGGGATTTTAGGCAGAGCCCAAGCCAAGGTCCTTAAGCTTCAGAAAATGAACATGCCACTGTAACCTAAACCAATCCCTGGGGTAATTCCTTGGACAGCAATGCTGGATACTGAAATCCCAGCTGATTTTGGGGAGGTTTCACCTTTCCAGTGCTGAGGCCCCCAGCTCTGGGGTCAGAGACACACCACGAAGTTTGTGCTCCTCCTTCTGCTCCCAAAAACCCCCAAAATCCCACTGGCAGAGGATTCTGTGATTGTGCCCTGCCCTGTACCTGCTGCTATTCCCAGCCTGCAGCACGGAGCCTTTTCCCCTCCTGGGATGCAAGTAGAATATCCAGGAATTCTTGATGTGCTGGAAATGGGAATACACGATTTCATTTCCTAGAATCAGCTGAATGAAATGCAGAACTCCTGCCTGATTAGAGGCACACCAAGTGAGGAAAGGAAATCAGGCTGCTGACAGCAAGGGGTGAGCGAGGCTTGGGAAGGAGACTCCCAGGGGAAAAGCTTCATTTCATCCCAGAGTGCAGAGGAGCACAAGAGAGATTTAGTGTATGATTATTACAAATTAACCATAAATTGAAAGCCAGACAGTTTCCTGTTCACTGGGAGGAGATGGAATATTAAGCACTTGGTGCAATTATGAGGAATTGTTTCCATTTGGCATCAATCATTCTCCAGCCCCCATTATCTGCCTGTAAAAAGCACAAGTGCCTTGGCTTCTCCACATAAATAACTTCCTTGAAAATTATTCTTGCAGGGTCTGTGAGTGATGGGCTAATCCTGTTATGAGATTTTAATGCCAAATTACATATTCAGCCTGGAATGATACTATTTAAACTCCTTCCCAGACGAGCGGAATAATCAGAGTTTTTCATTTCAGACATTTTTTCCCTAATATCCCTCACACAGACAATGGCAGCAGTAATCCAGGGACAAAGCTCCTGCAGCACCAAACTGCCCCCAGAGATTCCTGGTGATGTTTTGATATCTCTGGGTCTGAAGGAGTGAGTAACTCATCCCCCAGTGCAGGAGGGACTGCACTAAAGGCTGATTTCTGTATTTCTTTGGCAAAAAAACAACAAAATTATCCTTATTTTCCTGGGCATACAGATCCATTCAGCAATAGCAATGGGTCAGGGAGGGAAACTTGGAAAAAAATTGATAAGAAATTTTGAAAACTTGGAAAAGAATTGATAAGAGACTGAGTAGCTGCTCTTGGGTAAAGGCTAAAACTGCCAACCCTGACTTTATCCAGCTGTTACACCATGGCCCGATCTACCTTTACATCAGTTGCTCTCAAATTATNACTTTCGCTGGCAAAGCTGATAATTTTAAATTTATTTTATTAATTCATTTAGTTTTATATATTAATTTAATTGCTTGAAATTGAATATTATTTAATAGAATAAATTAGATCCCTGAATTTAATTTTCTCGATGACTAATTAAAAATCAAACACAGCAAAATATATAAAATTAGATGTAGATTTCTCTAAGCTTAATAATTAGTCCGAGGAGCTGGTTAAACCCAGCCCTAGTGTTAACTGGGACAAGATGAGCAGCAGTTTCCCAGCTCCCTGGCTTCCCGTGAATTTCTCTGATGCCAACCCAAAGCTCAGCTTTCACAGAAGATTTTAAATCTCCTCACCAGAGACAAAATGCTGCCGGGTCTGCGAGGGGAGCGGATAAACCCGGGGGATCTGTGCAGAGACAGGCGATGGACCGTGACAAAGGGTTTCCTTTGCTCCCACCTCGATGGATTTCTTTTTCCCAGTGGGAATTCTCCTGATTGCTCCCAAATTCCTGGCTCAGGAGGGGCAGTGGCAGCGCTGGCTTTAATCAAGAGACCCAGGCAGCCGTGGCAAACTCCATCAAACGATGGATATTTATTTAAACTGCCAGAGGGCAGGCTTGGATTAGGGACCGGGGAGGAATTCCTGGCTGGGAGGGTGGGGAGGGGCTGGGCTGGAATTCCCAGAGAAGCTGTGGCTGCTCCTGGATCCCTGGAGTTTCCAAGGGCAGGCTGGAGCACCCTGGGACTGTGGGGCAGGGATGAGATGGGATGGGATGAAATGGGGTGGGATGAAATGGGGTGAGCTTTAAGGCCCCTCCCAGCCCAGTCTGGGATTCTGGTCTCTGATAATGACAATTAAAGCTGATGCTTAAAGTTTTAGCTGTCATATTTTCCAGATTCTGTACTTAGTGTGTAACTCTGAACTTCATATAAAGTGTTGGCAAGTTCTCCTCAGCTCAGTCACACAGAACAATCCTTTGCCAGAACCAAGGGCACAGAACAATCCTTTGCCAGAACCAAGGGCACAGAACAATCCTTTGCCAGAACCAAGGGCACAGAACAATCCTTTGCCAGCCCAGAACCAAGGACAGCCATTGCAGCCTCAGCCCCAGAAAGTGCAAAGAGCAGCGAATTGAGGGGAGCAATCTGGGAGGGTGGGACTGCAGAACCTGGAGCTGGAATTGGGCAATGAACCCCAAAATGGGAATGGACCAAAACTTATAGAAGTGAGAGAACTCCTGACCAGGATCCATCCTGGCTATAGCCCAGGCCAGGCTCTTGCACTGCCCAAGGTGCATCCTTGGAAGGATTTTTAACAAATCTCAGCTTTATTCCTTTAGCTCTGCCCAGCCTGTGCTCCAGGGAGCCTCCACAGGCATCAAAGCAGCTGCAGCTCCTCTGGATCCAGAGCCCTGTCAGCACAAACAGCTCAGAGAGGAATGGAACAAAGTCAGAGCCTCTCCCTCCCCACGGGCAGCGTGCCAAGGGCAGCAGAGGAGCCGGGGTGTGGCCACCCCAAAATCCTGGTGGTCAGCTCCCAGGACACCTCCCCTGGCCCTCAGGAGGGGAAGGAGGAGCCCTTCCCCACTTCCAGCTGCACATCTGGCCACAGCCTGGCTCCCACTTCGGTTCTCCTTCAGCTGCTGGTCACAAAAAGCAAAGCTCTGTGCTCTGGGATTTGCTTTTGAGCACGGGGAGATGTGGCACGAGGGGTGGAGCTGAACGATCTTTAAGGTCCCTTCCCACCCAGCCCATCCTGGGATTCCATTTTATCCTGTTGTCCTTAAGAGCCAGAGAGGAATCTCCCAAAACTGAGACCCAGATGCATTGCCACAAATTAGGGTCAAGTTACTGCAACATAAATTAATTTTAAAATATCTACCATGGGATGGAATCTGGGTTTGCCTGTGTCACTATCACCACACAGCAAAAACACAGATAAAAAGATTGAAATATTTAATTTCCTCCTCTTTCCACCCAAGACATCACCCTGAGCTCTTCTCCCAGTGCCTCCTCCTCTCCAGCACTTCCCTTCCAGCATCCTTTGACCCTGCCCAGCTCCACCTCCACCCTAAAACTCACAGGTGAGGAAAGGGAGCCTGTGGGAGATTCCAGGATGGAATCCTTCCAAGGATTCCAAGCCTCCACCCAAGGCACTCCATGAGTTTAGTTTAGATATCAGTTTTGGGATTATTTTCCCTACACTTCATCCAAGCCGGGCTGTCTCCAAAGCTGGAGCAAGGGGAGAAAAAACTCAGAGCCAGTGGGGATGGAGAGGATTTGCCACTGAGAGCCCCGGTGGACCTGAAGGGTTTGGGCAGGATGATTTTATTCCATTTATCTCCAGCTGGAGTATGGCAGCCCCTCAACCCTAGAACAGCAAACTGGCTGCTCTCAGCCCATTTAATGCAGATTTCTCACTCCTCGTGTGAAGCTGAAATGGCATTTTTCAGCAAATAAATCTGTTATATTGGAATTCCCCTCCACCTCTGTTTTTGCTGGGGATTAAGAATATTATCTCCTCTAGTAACATCAAATTTTAGGTGTTTTTAAACCACGTGGGAGGCTCTGTGGCAAACCCTGATCCCCTCCTGTGAGCACTCAGCAGCAGCTCCAGAGCTCTTTTTGTCCTGCCAGACATGAACTCCATGGAGAAAAGGGAACATCTTACATTTGTCTCTACTCTTGGTTTACTCCACATCTTATTTGTCTTTTCAGGAGCCTGGCAGCTCCCGTTACCCCAAAAGCAATCCTGCTACTCTGAGGGGTTCTTTTGGGTTTTCCATGGGCAATTTTGGTGCCATCACTGGCACAGCCCATTCCTGCAGGGTTCCTGGAATGATTTGTATTTTTCCAGCCACCATAAATTAACTAACCTTCTTTGGAGAGGATATTTTCCTTAGCAAAGCACCTAGCGTTCTCCTGCCTGTGGCCACTGGAAATTCCAGCTTTCCCTCTCATCTGAGGCTTGCAGGAATTAATAAAGTTTCACTTAAAATCAATTTAGAATGGCAGGCAAGCTGGATTCAGGGCAAAGCTCTGGCACTTGGCTTTTCATTTCAGTAATTAATCAAAGCGGCACTGGGGAAATTCCCGGGATGAATGGGAATGGCCGTGGGGGGATCCGGGTGTTTTCTTTCTTTCTTTCTTTCCCATTGTCTTTCCTTTCCTCCCGGGCTCCCAGCTGATGAGCCAGGGTGTGGAATTGTGCTCCTCAATTTCTCTGCAGTGGATCCACCAGCTCTGCCCTGTCACTGCCCCTCAGAGCTGGATAATCCCCAGGGATCCCATTCCCACAGTGCTGGGAACAAAGCTCACGGCCCAGAGAAGTGCCCAGAGGAAGAGACTGCCAGGCAGGGAGCACCAGGAATGGGGAACTGGGGCTGACATTGCCCTACAAATCAAAATTGAAGTGCTGGTGGTGCCTTTTGGACATCTGGGGTGGGGAACGAGCCTTTCCCTGCCTGCTCTGGGCTGCTCAGGTTTGGCTCGGCTGTGAGTGGGAGGGGAGGCTCTGTGCCCCATTCCAGAGGGAAGGAATGGGGTGAGCACAGATCCCACAGCAGAGCACTCAGCGGGCAGCCTTGAGCCACAGGCCAGAGCTCGAGGAAAGAGCAGTCAGGGGAAAGGTGAGCTGAGCACTCAGAACCTCCCTGGAGCTGCGGCTGTCCCCAAATCCCTGGCAGTGTCCCAGGCCAGGCTGGAGCAGCCCGGGGCTGTGGGAGGTGTCCCTGCCATGGCAGGGGTGGCACTGGAGGATTTTACACTCCTTTCCAACCCAAACCTTTCCAGGACTCTACTTGGATCCATTCACACGGCTGGTTCTGCTTCCAGGACAGTTTAATTCTCCAATCCTCATCAACACATTAAATAATTCTCAGTTATTCAGCCTGCATCCCCTCTAAACTTTAACAGCTCCTCATGTGACCCCTGCAAGCAGGAAAACTGCCATCTGCTGCTTGTGGGGATGGAGCTGTGATCCATCACGGAGCTTTAGCCCGGGAATGACAACGGGAAGAGCTCCCCCAAACCACCACGGGGTAATGACAGACAGCTGTTGTGGTAATGGCAGCCCAATCAATAATTCATTTGATATTCCTGCTGCAATTAATCGGGAGGAATTAGCAGGGCTTTAATGTGGCACTAACACACATTTCCTGGCACATAAATTGTCATTTAGCGATTCAGGCACCGTGGGTTTGCCTCACAGCTGCCCTGGCTCTGCAGGCACACGGAAAGCAGCATCCAGCAGGGATGGGGGAAGAGCTGGAGAGGTTTCAAAGGGATCTGAGGACTCCTCTGCCCAGTTTGGGTTGGTTCTTCACCCTCTCCCCAGGTCACTCAGGACTATCCTGACTTCAGGACAAAATATCTGCAGAATATTTGCTGAGCTTCCTTTTTCATTATCCAAGAGAAGTGTGGAGTTGTTCAAATGCTGCACCCAAATACACTGAAAAAGCAACATTATCTCCACCCAGGGGGTGGTTAAATACAGAAAAAAAGCTAAAAAGAGTAATAAAATTGCTCAGAACTCACCCAGCACACCAAAAACAATCGGTATTTTCACGAGCAGAAAGCTCTGCAGAGGAAAGTGCCCCAGCATTCTGTGCTCAGAGCTGCTCAGCTGGCCCCATTTAAAGGCTCTGAGCATTTTCCTGCAGAGGAGAAACACCTGAGAGGTGTTTGGGCTTGGTGGGGATCTGAAATGCTAATTCAGGGTATAATACTGATACAGGGTATCAGGGAATTGTTGCTGTCAGAACAGGGAATTATTCTCAGGAATACAAAGTAAAGCATCAAACTGCTTCTCTGTCGTGCCCCGAATGCTGGGGCTTTATAAGATGCCCCGTGGAGCACCCAAGGAGAATTCCCAGTTATCCCAGTGCCACAGGAGATTCCAAACTGGGAGAGAACTGCTCTTCCTTCACACACCGGTGCTGGCAGAGCCCCCCCAGCCCAGGCTCCTCTTCAAGGCAAACCTTCCAACCTTTAGGGCTGTTCGAACCAGCTCAACTTCGAGATCATTCCTGATTTTACTTTTTACTTAAATTAGAAGGGAAAAAAAAAAAAAAAAAAAAAAAAAAAAAANGTTCTCCCCGCCCTGGTGGGGGTTGTGGCTCGCTGGAACCTTTGATCACCCTCCTGGTCGGATGTGGAGCCCAGCACACCCACGGTGGGGAAAGGAGCCTGGCCGCCACCCCTGGGTCTTCGGGCAGCACTCTGAAGTCACCTGAGCTGGTGGCCAGTGTCACAAACACATATTATGGTATTGGTTTTACACAAATATTAGGGTGGATGGGTATGTGTGGTGTGGAAATGGTTTTTGTCTGGGTTTGAGCGCCAGGTGTGTGCTGAGGGAGGCAGGAGCCTCCCTTGGAGTGCAGAATGCAAACCCCCTCCCTCCCAATTATCATCATTTGAAATTAAGGGGCTCTCAGGCACAGAGCTGGGACAGCAAGAACAGTTCTGCATGAGGAGAGCTACAATAAAAATGCAGTGACACAAACCCCAAGGGCAGGGGCAGAGTCAGGATCCCAGCTGAGCCCTGTGGCTCAGGGCTTGGTGGCAGTGCCATGACATGGTGGCCAATCCCTCCATCCATCGGTCCCTCCTGCCGGGAGCAGCAGTGTGTCCCAGGCAGGGTCACAGGGCCATCTAGAGGAGAGGGAGAAGGAAAGACAAGGACAAGGAAGGAGAAGGAGTTGAGTTCTCTCCTCCTTGGGCAGTCCCGGTGGCACCCGCAGCACCTGGAGAGGTTCCAGCTCTCTCTCGGAATCCCAGCGCCTAAACCAGAGCCAGGCTGTGGCTGAGAGGTTTTTCCAGGGGTATTGGGTGATGTCCCTGAGTGCCACCCGTGGGACACAGGCTGCCCTTCCCGGAGCAGGGACACGGGGTGGGAGCAGCTGTGCCGGGACAGGCTCCCCAGAGCAAAGGGCACAGATAAGAACCCACAAAGAAGGGCGGAATTTAAAGATCAGTCCCGTGTCCCACCTCCCTGAGCAGGCAAAAATCCTGGAGCTGGATTTTCCCTGGAAAAGCTGCAGGGGGTTGGGAGCTGGGGATGATTTCCATAGGAAGGATTACAGGGATGTCACCAGCTTCCTTCGGCAATGGATTGTTCCCACCCCACGCGTCCGTCCCTCCTGCAGAGCCCAGACCTGCCCAGACCCGGCTCCTGCTCTGCTCATTCCTTGTTCAGGGGTTCAGGCACAGCTCATCCCCTGCTCCTCACCCAGCCCAAGCTACCACAGCTCAGCAGGGATGAGAAAACACAAAATTCAACAGCTCCTCGAGTATTCCTAAAGCTAATGTGGGGATCTTCTCAGGAAAGTGAATTTATTGGTAAATTCTGAGGCTCCTGCCTTGCTTCAGAAACAGGGCAACCCTCCCACAGCGTGACCCTCATGGGGTCTCTGCCTTCCCAAGAGGATCTCAGGCACATCCCACTGGTGGTCTGGAACCAGGAAAATCAGCAGGGACTGAAGGAAACCAGGAAAAAAGGAGAGAGCACAATCCCAAACCAAGTCAAACCATCTTTTTCATTTTAAATGCAGCCCCAAATTTGTCCTGATCCATGAAACTGCATCTGCAGGGAGCCCACAGCTACAAATAGGGGAATATTTGTGTAACAAGTTGCAGAACAATGCAATAAAACCCATTTTTCATCTGTCTGACAGCTCTGCCCCAAATCTGCCCATTTATCTGAACTCTTTTCCCCAGTTCCTCTGGGCAGTTGCTTTTTAACCTGTCCCAAACCGAGCTCTTTGCAGAGCCCTGACATTCTGCTGCTCCAGGATGAAAGCTCCCTGCCAGCAGTGTCAATATCAACAATTCTGGCAGCAGCACCCCCGTTTGCTCTTCTCTAGCTGCAGGGCTCTGCTGTGTGAACAGGGCTATAATTTGTTTTTGTCGGGTAATGGAGCCCAGATGCTCCAACCCAAACAAGGCCCAGATCTATTGAGCAAAGGGGGTTATTTTTAAATGGGGTTTCTGACTAATTTGCAGCCAGTTGGTGATGTCATGGGCCTTGAATGTCAGAAAATCACAATGCTCCAAACCACTGAACTCTTGCTTTGTGTACTAGAGTGAGGGAAAAGAAAGGGCTGAGGAAATTTATATTTTTCACATGTGGCTGAAATGCTTCAGGTTATGAAACAACAGCCCAAGGGGTTGGGAGATCTCTGCAGGTTTAGGTTGGAAGGGACCTCAAAGATCATTCAGTTCCAACATCCTCCATAAAGTACTGGCAAAATAATTTTCATTGTCACCGATTCTCTGACACAAACAGGATTTTAAGGGGCAAAAGCAGTGGTGGGACAGTGGAACCACGTGTGGGGTGCTCCCTCCCCTCCTGGCTGCCAACCCCAAATCCTGCTCCTGTTCCAGAGCATGAAGTGATTTCCTGGGCAGGATTTTTTACTTTTCAGTCTTTTTAGCCCATTTTTTTTCAGGAGATCACACAAGTAGCTGCAGCTAAAGCTGTCCCTAAAGCTGCAGCTCTGCTGGGCTGGGATCTCCCCCGGCCACAGTCACCCCACACTCCTGATGATTGCTTGGATTTGGCAACAAAAAGGGGAAAATATTCCCATCGCTGTGCTGAGGTTAAAGTTCTCCTCCAGGTCTAACTCTTGAGAGGAAAATCTGCTCCAAATATTCTCTTTTTTAGATATTTTCTCTCCCCCTGATTTAGACAATGAATAATTTGAAACAAATCAGCACAATGCTGTTTGAGTTTATATTTTATCCATCAAACAAGGGTTGGTTTGGGTCAAAGCAAATGCCATTAGGAATACCAAAATTCCTTTTCCAAGACACAAGGATGGACTTTGAAGAGCCATTAACAGAACTCCCGTGAAGAAATAAATATTTCAAATCAATGTGTAACAGTTCTATTCCAACAGATTCTCTGCATAACTTTATATCTGTTGTTTCTTATCTTTTGCATTAAAAAAATTCAAAAGTAAACTATGGCAGTGGGGAAATCACCTCCTGACTTATGCAAAATTTTTCTTTCAATTAAATCACTTCTTTTTAGGTAAAGCTTCTACATTTTTTAGTTGATCCCAATTTCTTTGGGTTATTAGGGAAAAAAATCCAAGTTGCCAGCCCCAGCCAAACCAAGATGTTATACCTGGGTTGGAGCAGGCCAATGCTCACTGCAGAAAAGGTAATAAATTGCTCACATTTACCCTTCTGAATAGGTCAGAAAACAACCTGTGAGCACCAGGAACATCCTGGGGAGCTGCACGTGGATTTATGACAACGCTGATTTTTCTTCCATAGCGTCTGCTTCTGTCCATAATTTCCAAGAGGTTTTTCCCCTCTGAGTGCAGCACATTAAAATCCACAAATGACAACATTAAAATACTCGGTTTGAGCCTCCCAACAGCATGAAGAGACAATGAGGTTATGGCAGATTTACCGAGGGGAAATCATGTCATGCATATTCCTGGGACACATTAATGGCTCTGCATGGGATCAGGGATTTTCCAGCCCTCTTCTCCTCATTTCCCAACACTGGCAGTGCTGGTTTTCCTGGAAAATGGGAGCAGCTGTAAAAAAAACCCACGGTTTGATGGATAAAATCCATTCAGCAGACACTTCTTTCAGGCTATTTTATATAACGCCCACTCCAGCTGCTGCTGGAAATTCCAAACCCAGGTTGGACACTGGGGGCTTGGAGCACCTGGGACAGTGGGAGGTGTCCCTGCCATGGCAGAGGTGGCACTGGATGGGTTTAAGCCACTCTGGAATTCCAGAGCCTGGGCTTTCAGAGGGTATTTTTTATGTTTAATAGTCCTGGAATATCAATTTTTCCGGCGGAGGGAACCAATTCCTAAAGGCGCCGCAGTTAACCTGGTATTTAATTTAAACCTCCCGAACGAAACTTGGGAATCCTCGGGACGGAGCAGCCGCTCCCTCCCTTCCCTTGGCAGCCACGAGGTGGCAAAAGAGCCTCGAAAATGCGAATAAAACCCGGCAGCTCCGGGGGTTTCCAGCGGAACCCAAGGCAAACCCACCCGGCTGTGCCCCCAAACTTCCCCGGGCTCGGGGAGGCGATGCAGGCGCCGAGAGCTGCTGTGACATCCCAGAGGGATAAGGGAAAAATCCAACCTGACCATGGGCACTGCCGGGGATCCAGGAGCAGCCACAGCTGCTCTGGGAATTCTATTCCAGGGCTTCACCTCCCTCCCAGACAGGAATTCACAGAATCACAGAATTGACAGAATTCTCAGAATCACGGAGTCACAGAATTCACAGAATCACAGAGTCCCAGAATCATGGAATCACAGAATCTCAGAACTACACGATCACAGAATTCACAGAATCCCCAGGCTGGAAGAGACCTCCAGGATCACTGAGTCCAACCCAGCCCCAACACCTCACCCAGACCCTGGCACTGGGTGCCACACCCAGGCTGTTTTTAAACACACCCAGGGATGGTGACTCCAGCACCTCCCTGGGCAGAACATACCAGTGCTGTATCACTCTCTTTGTAAAAATATTTTAACTAATATCCAACCTCATTTTCCCGTGGAGCAGCTTGAGCCTGCGGCCTCTGGCTCTGTCAGTGCTGCCTGGTGACAGAGCCCAACCTCACAATTCCTTCCCCATATCCCATCCAATTCCATTCCCTGGCAGTGGGAATCGTCCCCCTTCTCCTGTCCCTCCATGTGTCCAAGGAGCTCTCTGGAAATGTGGTTTTCAGTCCCATTTCTGCCCCCACCAGCCCCCAAATCCCCGGTGTGCTGTGGCAGCCTCAGCGCTGTCCCAGACCCGCTCCTCTCCATCCTGGGATCCTCAGAGCTCACCAAGGGGTGATTCCCAGCACATCCCCATTTCCCTGGGTTTCAGCACCGTTTCTTTAACAAATCCCGAGGGAGATGCGCGGCAAACCTCTCCTTACACCGGGACAAATCCCTCATCCCGGGAGGTTGGTGCTAATTAAAAACGGCGCCGGTGCCACTGTAATTAGTGAAGCTGTGGAAGCTCCACGGGGGCACAGCGCTCTGAGAAGTGTTTTACACCAAACCCAGCCGGATTTCAAACCTCTGTCCTGGCAGGAATTGAATTTCGAGACCTCATTTCCCGAGGAAAACGCGTCTGAGTACAAACATTTGCCCCTGAATTGAAGATTGCTGCTGCTCTGCTGTCAGCAGATTTTTGGCCTCTCTGCTCTCTCATCCCCTGCCAGGAGCTCAGAGCAGCTTTGAACAACCCGGCGAGTTTTGGGGGCTGTTTGCAATTGAGGGAATAGAAACAACACCAAAATAAAAAAAAACAAAACCAAAACCCGCACGAGGCAACGCCGGGGTTGAACCTGCAGCCAGCGCCCGGACCTGCCTTTGATCCCTCAGCAGTTTAAAGGCGAGGAGGAATCTCCCAAAAACCTCCCAAAAACCTCCCAAAATCCCGGGATCTGCTGCCGCCAGGTGGCCCCGACATGTCCCCGCTCACCAGCACCAGGCCTCGCCGTTTTCCCAAAAATCCAGAAAGTTGCAATTTCCTCTCCGGCCCTCATGGATTGAGCTGGAGGCGAGAGCCGAGAGCTCCTACCAGAGGAGGGGCGGCAGGTCCGGGCACGACAAGGGACATCCCAAAGGATAAAACCATTTCCAGAAGCGTCAGGAAAAGGGGTCCTGGGGAGGGACAGGGGGCCCGAGGGATCCACGGCACAGGGGAACCCACCCCGAGTGCTGGGGGCTTCTTGGGAGAGGGGAAAATACCTGGGATTTCAGCGCGGGGCCTGCGTCCCTCAGCTCCCTCAGAGCGGGCCCGTGCTCCCGCCCTCAGCGTGAGGGGAACCTACGGCGCCGCAGCCACGACGGCTTCTTTAAAACGGCTTCTTTAACGGTTTTAACGGTTTTTTTAACGTTTTTAACGGTTTTAACTTTTTTTTTAAACGGCTCCTTTAACGGTTTTAACGGTTTTTTAACGGTTTTAACGGCTTTTAAAAATTGCTTTAACGTTTTTTGGTTTTTTTCTTAACGGTTTTCTAACGGTTTTCCAACGGTTTTTTTTTTGAACGGTTTTTAGCGGTTTTATATATTAATATATATATATTTATTTTAACGGTTGTCAATGGATTTTTTTAACCGTTTCTCAACCTTTTTTTTTTAAACGGTTTTT
>VZTB01008991.1:500739-548783 GCA_013397245.1 Thryothorus ludovicianus | reverse complement strand
CCTGGGGACAGGGACAGATCCCCCATCCCGAGTGTCCCAGGCACAGGGACAGGGACAGATCCTCCATCCCGAGTGCCCAGGCACAGGGACAGGGACAGATCCTCCATCCCGAGTGCCCTGGGGACAGGGACAGATCCCCCATCCTGAGTGTCCTGGGGACAGGGACAGATCCCCCATCCCGAGTGTCCCAGGCACAGGGACAGGGACAGATCCTCCATCCCGAGTGCCCAGGCACAGGGACAGGGACAGATCCTCCATCCCGAGTGCCCTGGGGACAGGGACAGATCCTCCATCCCGAGTGTCCCAGGCACAGGGACAGGGAGCCTGCCCTGCTCTGCCATTTCCCAAGGCCTAGGGTGGAATTACCCCCGGATTAATGCACTCACTGCAGGGGACTTGGAGGGTCCCTGGAGCCCAGGCTGTGTCCAAGGGAACTGGGAATGCCTGAGGCAGCCTTGGGGAGTCTGGGAGAATGGGAATGTTTTATTGTCCCTGCAGGGTCACTGAGTTTGTTTGTCTGTGTTTTCCAGGCTGGATTTGTCCGAGTCCTTAGCGGCCCACACAGATCTCTTTTATGCACTTCATTAAACACAAACTTGATCTGAAGCTTGGGCTGGACTCAAATTGTGACAGAGGCAAAGTTCAAATGGTTCTGGATGTCACTTTGCATAACCCCTCTCCTCCTCCAGGCTCTCGCTGTCCTCTGCTCCCCCCACGCTCCTCTCTGATCATTCCTTTCAGATTAAGTTGTGCCATCTGGATTTTAATTGAGAGGAGAGGTAGCCCAAATATTCCTACAGCCCTTGGGAAACACGAGGGGACTAAAGCACCATCCCCAGGATGTTTTCCCCCTTCCCAGAGAGGCAGGGACTCACACACTGCCCTTCCCAACCTCCTTAAGCTTAGCTTTGCTGAGCCTCAGGCCCGAATTACCCCGTGTTTCACATCTTCCCACAATCAGGTTGACAAACTTCGATGAAACAAATCTCTCCCAGCTTGTGAGATACAGTTGAAGAAAGGAAAAGAAAGCAGCAGCACGAGGCAGAGGGAGACCTGGGCACCAGTTCATCACCTGAGCTGTTCCAGTCAAAGGCAATTATTATTCTTATTAAGTAGCAGCCCCCGCCGTGAAGCCTCATTAGGTTAATGGGCTTCTTGGGAGCCACCCTAATTAAAATCATTTCCCATCTAGGCATGTCCTGGTGAGGCAGAATGCACAATACTGATTAAAATGGGCCTGAAATGGCTCTTTCAGCCCGTGCAAAACCAGCAGAATGCATTCTGGTTTTAATATGCAGATTAGCACTTAACAATTCAATTACTGCTCACCTGATCCAGCTCTGTTTGTATTTAGAATAATAAAGCCACAGAACAACGAGTACCATTTAAGGCAGCAGAGAGGGGATTTGGCAATTAAAACCTTTGCCAGGAATTCTCCAGCCCAGCCAGCCTATCTCAGTTATGATCAAGAAAAGCTTGAAAATCAGAGAATTTGGCTCCCAAAGAGTTCTGGTATCCCAGATCAAAAGCCTGGGCCAGGCCTGACATCTCAGAGCCCATCGAGGGGGGACTGGCACAAGAATCTTCAGGAGAGTTTTCTGTAATTTCTATTGAAATAATAGCAGAAGAGATACAGGACTCTAGAAGTGTGGGGAAATCACAGAATTGTTGAGGTTGGAAAAACCTTCAGAGATCAGCAAGTCCAACTCTTAAACCAGCACTGCCAACACAGCTCAGGTCTTGTTAAAAATAGAGGTGACACTGCCAGGTACTCTAAAATGAAGTTTGTGTTTACAGAACTGCCCTGGCTGCATTTTGGGCTTGCAAAATGAACAAAAAGGGAGATTCAGCTCTCATTTGATTCTGCTTTTCAGAGACCCAGGGGGAAGTGAATGGAACACCTGAAAAAATGGGCCCTAATTCTTTTATCTGCATGTAGAAATAACAATATTGATAACAGCCAGGCAAAAAAATACAGTTATTTGCATGGACATGCCAGTAATACACCCAGAAATGTTATGGAAATTCAAAGTTTCACACAAAATTTGATGTTGCCTACAAGTTGTCACAGTAACATTTACCTTTCCCCTCAGAAAAGAGATACCTTTGATGTTCCTGCTCCATAGCCAAAACCAAATTAAATTTTTTCTGGTTATGGTTATCAACATTCCTGCAGTAAGACATGTTCTGAGTCTGCTCCAAAGTCTTTTTCAATTAATGGAAAGATGGGAATTGATGCCAAAATGGGATCTAAATTATGTTCTTACTGAAAGGGTAGATCAGGGGAAGGCAGATAATCTGGGCTCTATCATGTGCATCTCAAACCCTCTCCCCATTGCTGGGCCCCTCACAAGAGGAGAGCCATGGAGGGGCTGGAGTGTGTCCAGGGAAGGGAACAGAACTGGGGAAGGGGCTGGAGGGGCTGAGGGAACTGGGAAAGGGCTGGAGAATCCCTGAGGGAGCCGGGAAGGGGCTGGAGAATCCCTGAGGGAGCTGGGAAGGGGTGCAGGCTGGAGCAAAGGAGGCTCAGGGGGAATTTCTGGCTCTGCACAATTCCCTGACGGGAGGGGACAGCCAGGGGGGATTTGGGATCTGCTCCAGGGAACAGGGACAGGAGGAGAGGGGACAGCCTCAAGTTACACCAGAGGATGTTTAAATTGGACATCAGGGAAAATTTCTTCACTGACAGGGTTGTCCAGCCGTGGCACAGCTGCCCACAGCAGTGGTGGGGTCTTAAAAGGGACTTAAAAAGGGATTTAAGAGCCCTGTGGATGTGGCACATGGGGACATGGGGCAGTGGTGGGGATGGTTGGACTTGATGACCTCGGAGAGCTTTTCCAACCAGAACAATTCCACTTTTCTACAATTTAACTTGGCCTAAGGAGTTGGACTGATTGGAACAACAACCTGTAAAGTCAGGAACAGCCAAGCTGGCAGCACACGGCCATTCCCCAGGAAACTATTTTCACACCCCCACTTTGTCACTGCAGTGGCAGCAAGCACTCAAAGGTCCCCTCAGAGCAGGGCCAGCCTTTCCCACAGCCCAGGCACTCACCAAAGACACTTTGTGCACCAAACCCTTCCCCTTTCTGCCCCCAACTCCAGCCCAAACCAGGCCGGCCATTACCGCAGGCGGGCACATCGCAGAGCTCCGACTTGAAGTTCTCATCCAAGGTGAAGCACCACGGGGCATCCTTCTGGTTTCCAGGGTTCCTGCAGTAGGAGTGGCCCCCGTTGAGCTCGGGGTACCTGGCAGCAGTGAAGGTGTGGGTGTGGGGGTACTGCGAGTTCCAGGGCTGGCACTGCCGCCCCGAGCGCGTCACGCTCACCGTGCCCCGGTAATCCACGCCCGAGCTGTTGTAGCACCTGTGATCTGCAAAGAACACACAGAGGACAAAGCCACTCAGCATTTATGGCTGGGCAAGAGGGATGGGAGACATGGGGACCTCGGCCAGCTCACCCTTGGGAAATCCAGGTTTCACTGGATGATGCCTTCGGTTTTAGCTTTTTTATTTTATAGATTCTGGGCTGGTTTAGTGGTAGTTTTAGGTTCCATAATAAATGCTACTGAGCAGATAGACAAAACAATTCCTTTTCTAGTTTATACCAAGGACAATTTTCAGGCCAAGAACAAAACCAAGGGTGAAGGGAGAAGGAAAACCAAGGAGGATGGAGCTCCATGAGCTGCAGCTGGAATTGGCCAATGAACTGCAATGTGCTGCTGGAGCAGAACTGATCAAAGTGTGGGACCCCGTGCTCAGTCACCCATTCTGTGCCCATTTTGGGGCATCTTGGGTGTGGCCCAGCCGGGCTCTGGTGCTGCCCAGGTGTGCCCAGGGAGGCCTTGGAATAAATCCCCAATTTATCCTTTGGCTCCAGGGTAGCCTCCAGTGAACATCACTGGGAAAATTCACCTGGGAGCTGCCAAAGCCCAGCACTGGGCTCTGAGCTGGATGCACGAGCCCTTCCAGCCAAGCTTGGCACAGCAGCACATTTCCCATGGAATAACAGACAACTCCCACTTACTTTTGTTGATGGGATCAGCCATGGGGATCCCGATGCGGATGCAGTTGACGGCCTCGGGGCTGTCGGGCTGGGGCAGATCTTCACAGTTGGGCAGCTTCAGCCTCATCAGGATCATGGGGTTGGACCTGGCAAAGATGTACTCGGTCTGGCACAGGACGTTCTCCAGGATCTCGCACTCGTCCCGGCACAGATCCCGAGGTTTGGGCGCCGGGGAGGTCTCGTCGCAGTAGGGGAAGGCGTAGTGGCACAGCGAGGGGATGGCAAACTGGGAGCACTTGTCCGACAGGTGGCTGGAGGTGCCGATCATGGTGAAGGCAGCTGCAAAACACACACCAGCCTTGGCTTGGGAATGGTCTCCCCGGGGTTTTGCCTCCTCCCGCTGCGGCCGTGCAGGTGAGGAACGGGAATGCACAGCACTGATTACGCTGGAAGTTACTAACGATGCTGATTTCACTGACAAGGAAAATTGGTGGAATCCAGAGTGCTGGGAAATTACAGAATTGAACCAGAGACAGGGTCTGACCTGAAACCTTGGGAAAAGCTCCCAAGTTTAGGTGCTAGAAGAATGTGGATTTATAACTTAAAGCAGAGCGTGTTAAATTGAGTAGAGCAAAGTTTAGTTTTAGAGCTTAAAACTTACAGACAAAACAAAAATAGTTACAAGGATTACCAAGAGGTTTCAGAATGTAACAGTGTGAGGTTTGGGTGCTCAGAGGGGATTGGCTCAGGCAGTTCACGCTGCAATGACACCAATTAGCTCAGTATTGGTTCAATAACATAAATATCCAGCTGGCAGAATTGTATTGGCCCATAAAGCCCTGAACAGTCTGGTCAGCAGAAATCTGGGCACTCCCTGGCCACACTGCTGGCACCTGTAAGAGAGACCCATCCTCTCTCTGCTCTGCAGATCAGAAAATAAACTGCACTTGCTCAGGGAACTCAGAATCCCATCTCTGTCCCAGGAAGAAATCCCCACAGCCAAACGTGAGGTGTAAAACCCTTCTGTGAGAAATCAAACTCACAGAAAATACATCAGATTTTCAACACAGAATTAATGCTAAGATCATTACCCAACCCCAAATGTAATTATTCCTTTAATTATTCTTTTTTTTTTTCCCTCTCAAATAACTCAGAATAATTTATAAATTCATGTAATATTTGGAAGCTCAACAGGTAAACCTCAAACTCCTGCACAGGTTCCTTTGAGGAAGGTGACAACTTTCCTACAATCCCAAATAATTTTTCAGACTAAATGCTGGAAGATTATGAACTGGTGGCTCCACATTGCCTTTCTTGGGGAAATAAAGCCTTTTTTTTGTAATCCTGGCAGTGTTTGGAGACAAAGGGAGAAGAGAAATTTGGGATATTCTGACAGCAAGAAAAGAAATGTGAATATAGAGACGATTAGCAGGGCTAGGATCAGGCCAAGGTAATTTAGATAAAAAACAGAGAACAGCATGATATCTATGATATTTATGAATTCAGCAACCCCATCAGCACATCCCAAAAAATAATGGCAACTGGTTCTCCCTTAAATCCAAAGGCAAACCACTGCCTGCTGCATTATTTATGCAGCCTTTCCCAGCACCTGTATTATTCCAGACATATAAAATCAACTTAAGCCTTCAAAACCTGCTGGGGCAACTGAGTCTCCCAGAAGCTGTAAACACACAGCCCCTTCTCCTTGAAAAATTTTTATTTTCAGGTGTTTTGAGAGGAGCTGGAGGAGCAGAGACACCCAGATGAGCTCACAGCAAGAGGGAATAAAGAGCAAAGCCAAACAACATTGCTGTTTATAAAACTCCAGCAGCTTTTTGGGAGCAGGCAGCTCGGAGGGGAAGCAGCCAGGGAGTTTTTACCCACCTGTGATCTGATTTTCTATTTCCCCCTGCATGTGCAAGGACTCCATGTAGATGGTTCTGTTCCCAATGAAGCGGGCACAGGCAATGCCCCTGTAAGGCTGGCAAAACCCATCCTCCTCATACTCATCCCTGCAACCAGCCAGAAACACAAAAAGGTGACTGCAAAACACTGCAAACA
The DNA here is from genome assembly GCA_013397245.1 of Thryothorus ludovicianus. Classification (NCBI taxonomy): domain Eukaryota; kingdom Metazoa; phylum Chordata; class Aves; order Passeriformes; family Certhiidae; genus Thryothorus; species Thryothorus ludovicianus. The sequence continues at coordinate 542,717 of VZTB01008991.1, read as the reverse complement.
ATCAGGATTATTCCCTTCCATCCAACAAGATCTTGAATATTTGTTTGTTTAAATAAACCCCCTTTCATCCGCCTGGTACAAAGTGGCATTTCAGCTTAGCCAAAACACACATTAACGTTGTATGAAATGAGTGCTTTTAAGGCTCTGCTCAGAAATACACCCAGCCTTGATTAGAAGAGAAATAGAAACTGCCTGGAAAAATAGGTTTGATGTTTATTTAAAGCAGCTAACACATAGTTTTCTATTTTTGAACCAAGCTTGTGCTTAATATTGATAAACACAGCAGGAAGAGTCATGCGAGCAGAATTTAAAGTGTCTGTAGAAAATCCAACCTCTGCCAGCACCCTGGAAATAGGAAATGTTTGCTCAGCCTTCCGTGTGTGCTGACATTTAGTGCTAACACAGAACCAAAACTGAGACAGGAGTTCAACAGACACTTTTCTTTCAGTAGGTGCCTTCTTTCAGGCAATTTAACAGGAGACATTTAATCCAGAAATCCAGATGGGAAATTATTTGCCAGTGCTCTTCAAACAAAGCAAAGAGAGGAAATTATTGAAGACCCAGGCAGACAGTGGGTGTTTTGAATAATCAGCACTGAACAGGGAGTTTTAGTGGGGTTTGAGGAGGGGTTTTTGTACACGATCCCTAAAATCCCAGCTCCATGAATGAGCCCTTTCAAGCCCTTCCTTTGAGGATCCACTCGGAGATATTTTGCACTGAGATTTTTGGGATGGATTTTCTGGGCAGACACCTCGGCTCTCCTTGAGATCCCAGCAAGAGGAGGTGCTTCACAAAATCTGCTGATATTCCCTTTGTTATCCCTGCCCAGCCCAGCCAGCTCCTCCATGGCTCTCAGACTGGGATAAACACTGGAATATCCTTGGGGATGATGACAGGTTACATCCTTTGTGTGCCGAATTCTCCCTCCTCCAGATGCCAAAAACCCAACAGTGGAATCACACTACGCCTTAATAAGGGAAAAATCAGAGCTTTTTTTTTTTTTTTTTTTTAATCAACTCTGCCATTAAATTTAACAAAAGCCACTTTCATCCCCTGCTGAAGACCTTGGCTGGGAGAGCTTGGAAATGCAAATTCCATGGGGGCTCTTTGAAGTGGCCCGTTCTTTGTGGCCGGTCACCGAGGCCAGCGCCAGCTAATGGGATTAGCGGGAAGAGGGAAGAGGAGCTGGGATCGCCCTCGGGACAGCCCAGACAGACCCCGGAGCAGCGGCCGAAGGGAGAAGCCAAAACCCGGATTAAGCGCTGTAATTTATGGGTGTGAAGGAGAGAGGGTGGGAAACAGGGATGGGAGAGACGGGGTTATAAACACGGATTATAAAATCGGATTTTCGCAAATATTCAGGTGAGTGCTGTACATACAAGGTTGTTATAAATACATATTATGATACTGTTTTTTTCTTTTTTTCACACCCATATAGGGTGGATTCTATATGTTTTATATATGGTTTTACAGATATAGTTTTCTTCAGGAGTAAAGGAAGTTGCTAAAGTGTCTCTGCAGTGAGTGAACACTGCCTGGTCAGGATAACACCCAGTGCAGACCCTGCTCTGATATGAAGAATCTGCTGCTGATATCCCAGCCCCAGCACCAACCATCTGTAGAAATTATACACCAAGGCCCAAATTAGGACTGATAAGAATTAATTAAAACCACAGCCAAGAAATACACATGCTCTAAAAAGATGGGACCAAGGAATGGCCATGCAAAACAGCTCCCAGAAACATGGAAATAAGTTCTTAGAAAAGTTTCAATATCCATATTTAAGGAGGGGAATCTCTAAAACATGGGGACAAAAAAAGCACTGAGAGGTTCCTCTGCTCCACAGCAGCTCCCTGAGCCACTGCTCCCCACAGCAGAGCAGTTTTGGGGAGCACCCACAGCCCTTTCCCACTGAACAGATGCAGAGGTGATCACCCTCTGCTTTCCAGATATTCCACCCAAACCCCTCCAAACCCAGAGCCCCACACGAAAGCCCCAAAAGCACGAAGGGCTCCTGCAGCTCCAACACATCCCCACCTCCTGCTGCCCCCTGGCAGCGCTCGGGCTGGAAATGCAGCTATTTTCAGGTTTGGATTTAAATGCAGCTATTTTCAGGTTTGGATTTAAATGCAGCTATTTTCAGGTTTGGATTTAAATACAGCTATTTTCAGGTTTGGATTTAAATACAGCTCTTTTCAGGTTTGGCTTTAAACACACCCATATCAGTTTTTGGTTTTAAACACAGCGATTGGGTTTTGGTTTTAAACACACCTATCAGTTTTTGGCTTTAAACACAGCTGTTGCTGGGTTTTGGCTCCAAACACAGCTCTCAGTTCCTCGGGATCAAGGCTGAGGCCGTGCTCCTTTCCCACAGCCCGTGTTTGGCATCCCTCACCTGCTCTGTGGAAGGAATCTCCCCATCCCTGCTCGGGTGTGTTCCTGCTCCTCGATCCTGATCCTGCACAAGGAAGGGTCCCCCTGGCACCAGCAGGATGGAAATTAGGCCCGATCCAGCAATTAATATGTTAACCCTTTTAGATGAGCTTAAATCCTAATGATGAAATCCTAAGGAACTGGAAGTCAGTCCAAGCCTGGGGGCGTTTCTGGGCTTTAATCACTCGTGCAAATTCTGGCTCCAGTGGGGAGGACAGGAGCCAGCAGGTGGAAAACAGGGATGGCAGCCTGCAGGAACAATTCCAGCCCGACCCCAGCACAGCCTTTGGGGTCTGGGAGCTGTCCCAAAACCAATCCCTGCCCCACAGAGCCCCAGGGGCTGCACAGGACACAGAGCTGGATTTTAACACAGGACACAGAGCTGGATTTTAATCACCAACAGATGATTCAGCACCACAGGGCTTGAAGATTCTTTCTCCTTTAAGATTGTGTCTTTGCAGATTTGGTTTCCACTCTGTTTTCTGCTTCACTCTGTCAGTATTTCCAGCCTGGATGTTTATCTTGGAGCTGGCTTTGGGATCCTGCTGCACTTCCCCCTGTGACAACACCTCTGGCTTGGTGTAATAACAGCACCAAGGATTGATTTACACCGTGCTCAGGTGTCTCTGAGGATCTGGTTGCTCACAGAAAACCGAGGAAGAGCTTTCAAGGCTGTCCACAAAACCTCTCTAAGATCCTTTCCAGCCCAGACCATTCTCTGGCTCCATCTCTCGATCTCAGATGCTCCTGGCAGGAGGCTCCAGTGAATCCAGAGGCTGATCCTCCTGAAACTGGGCAGAATTTCTGCCTCTGCAGCTTTTTGGGCATCCCCATGCAAGCCAGGCAGAGCACAGAAACATTAACAATCAGTTTGCAAAATTTATTTTATTGCTTCACACTAAGCCTGGAGGGGTTTCGTGGTGCCACCTCCTCTGCAGCTGGCTCCTAAACACAAACCATCTCTGCAAGGCTCTCTGTCTAACTCCACTTCCCAAAATCCCGAAATTTCTTTGCCAGCCTTTTTCTAAATTACGAGAAATCGCCCGAATTTAAACAGCATTTCCAGCAAACACCAACAACAAGTCCAGGAACTCACTTCAGCAAAAGCTTTGCAACCAGGCTTCAACGTGAGTTCATTTAGAAGGATTTCATATATTGATAGGAAAACTGAACCTGGGAGATCATGTTGTATTTATTTTTACATTCTAATATATTAAAAATGCATGTTCCACCTTCCTTCCTTCCTTCCCTCTTTCTTTATCTCTTCCCCTTTTTGCCTTAAGAAGGATTTAAATGAGTTCCCTGCAAGAATCATTAATAAAGGACTAATTTGGATATCTTGAGCAAAAATGGCCAAAGTCCCAAATGTTTTGAGGGTCCCAAAATCCGGCATGAATTAAGGTGTAAATGCAGAGAAGGTTGATTTATGAGAATTAGCCAATCTGAAGAGCACAAGCAAATAAATGTTGAATTATCTCCCAAATCTATCAAGTGGAGATGGAAAAGTTTGGGCTCTGGGTGAAGACTGCAGAATTTTTTTTTTTCACTGATAAAGTGAAAGACATTTTGTCTTGCCATTAATTAAAGGTGTATCAATAAATTATTTTTATGGTTACGTACACCCAGTGCCCCCTCTCTTTATAAATTATTTGTGCATTGCTAAATAAATTATATTTTGTTCTCTCCTCGTGTTCCAGCTTCACACAGGATGAAATGAAAGGGTTTTGACTTGGCAGATCTCCCTTAAAGCAAACAGAGGAATGAAATTCTCTCATACTTTCCAAAGAGCAAAACCCAGTTGCTGGTGCCTCTCTTGGAAAAGGGGAACACCTTGGCTCTGTTTCATGATAATATTTCAGCAAAATTCTGCATTTCACTTTGCAAAAAGAACTGCCCAGACTTCCATGTCACTGTGTAATTTAGGGAAAAGTGCTGGGGAATAAAAGCTGGTGCTGTTTGACACCCCTTTAAAGGCACAGGGCAGCCAGGGTTGAAATGGGTCACTGGGAAAGCAGAGGCAGAAAAGTAAAAAAATTCATTTTGCTGTGCTTTGACATCGTTATAGAGTCCTATAGCACCTCTGAATAACAACAACAATAATAATAATAATAATAGTACAGCCTGGGACAGTGGAAGGTGTTCCTGGAACAAAGTCTTGGAATAAGATGATCTTTAATGTCCTCCCCAACCCATTCTGTGATTAAAAAACACCAATAATTAAATAAGATCTGCCTAAGGAATTGCTTTACTTAGCTGCTACCTCACTATTCAGACTGGTGGCTGCTTTGAATGATGCCTCCAATCCAGGTATGGATAAATAATCCAAAATTCCTGTGGGTTTCAGTGGGTTTGCAGTGGGATGGCACCAGGGAGCCCAGCTGTGGTGATCCCTTGGCTTTGTCTGGCTCTTCTCAAGGTCAGGATTAAAAGTGAGAGAAACAGAATTCTTGTTGGGATTTGGGTAGTTTATTATTTTTTATCTCAGTTCCAGCCTCACTGACTGTGAGTGTTTCTGCATGCTGAGTTAACAGAGTTAAAATGGAGCACAGAGTTCTGTCTTCAAGGTCTTTTCAACTTAAACTACCCAATTATAAGAAGCCAACTAATTTATTTTAACTTCTAACCCAATAACCAATCACCCATGTTCTGCACTGTGGATTTTCCCACCCAGTCACACAAAACTCAAACTTGTGAAGAAGGAGAAGGAGACTATGCCCTAAATCCTCCATCTTGTTATATATATATTATAACCAACTACCTTAAATTCTAAATTCTTTCTGATATAACACACTTCTACTCAACTCCACACTCACAATCTCAGTGCTGTCACTCACTGTTGGAAGCTTTCCCCGAGGCCTCAGAAGGTTGCCCAGCCCTAAATTCTGAAAATCCTGCTTTGAGGAAAGAATTGGGAAAAAGTGGCAGTTTTCTACTCAAAAATGGGATAAATCCCTCCCAAACTTCAGTTCCTAGGAGAAAAACCCCAGCCAGTCATTGCCTCTTCCTCACGTTAGCCCAAAAATGTGAATTCTGTTAGCCCAGCCCAGAATTCTGAAAATCCAAATTCTGGTGTCCCAGAAAGCAACATCCCAACCCTCCCTTGGTATCAGGAAATGCAAACGCAGCTTTGAACTCTTCCAAACTGATAGAAAAACCTGAAATATTGAACCCCACAAAACGAGCTCCAGCCTGTTTTATCCCTCCCTAACTCTTTCCTGCTTTCCCTTCTTTTCTGGAGTCACAGCTTTATTTCTGCTCCTCCCTCCCCTCTCCTTCCTCCTCACATTTAATTTGTCTTCTGTGCCTCAAATAGTTCTTTCTTCTGGTGACCTAATATTTTAACCTTCAGCATGATGAGAAACAGACTTCACAAACCTGACACTTGAATTAAAAGTGAAACACATGCCTCAGCACAAGTTAATTAAAAATAATACCTATAATGTCAGCTTGTTTAAGTTATTATTTCACCAGAAATTTGCACCCATCAATAAATGGAGTCCACAATTGCTGCAAAAATAACAGCAAGCTCCAAGTTATCAGAATTAGCTGGTTTGTTTCTCTTTTTATTTCACAGATAAAAAAAGATCTCTGATAGGAGGGGGCAGCCAGGGGGGGTCAGGCTCTGCTCCCAGAGAACAGGATGAGAGGAAACAGCCTCGAGTAGGGCCAGAGAGGTTTAGGTTGGATATTGGGATCATTTTGTCATGGAAAGGGTGATCGGGCATTGGGGCAGGGGTGCAATCCTCATCCCTGCAGGGATTTAAAATCCCCGTGGATGTGGAATTTGGGGATGCTTGGGCTCCATCTCAGAGGCTGAACAAAGCCATGGCTCTGGGAAATTCCAGACTGCTTTCAGAAAAGGCAGAGGTTTTTCCTCCAGAGCCTCCCTGGGAACACAGAGCTTCCCTCTGCAATTTGGGATTGTTGGCTTTAGGAGCATCACAAGCTGGAGCTGGGGGTGAATCCAAACCCATCTGAAGCAGTTGGTGTCACTGGATTATCTGCTCAAGCCTCACAACTGTGCAAACATTGGCAGCTCCCAAAAACTGCAGCTTCATCATAAATCCACACAAATTCCTCAGGGCTTTAAAGGGCATCCCTGGGGCTGACAGAGATTCCTGGGCTGTCTCACAGCCTGGCTTTGAGAAGTTTAACAAATTTGCCTTTTCCAACCTGAACAATTCCACAACACCACCACATCAGCGCACTGTGGTAGAAATAAATATCATTTATAATATATCTACTATTATCAAGGTAAATAAATGATAAAATGAGGCCTCATAAAATCAGGCCTTGCTGTGCTGAATTAACAGCTGGCTCATCACTTCTCTCTGCAGCTAAAGTAGCTTGGAAGTTCTCATGTGAAAACAGTGTTAATGAGAGTTCATCAACACAACAAACTATTCCTGGGTGAAAAACAACCTGCAGGAAATAACAGATTTGTTCCATGGGAATCAGGGAACAAAATCTGTGAACTAACCAGGAACAGAGAGATTTGATGGACAAGCAAAATCCCTTTTACTGCCCAGAGAGTGAAAGGGATGGGTAACAGGGAAAATGAAATAAAAATGAAATAAAAATGAAATTTTTCTGCCTGGAAACTTTAGGGAGCTATTGTGTCACCTCTACACGTCCCCACTGCTCCCAAAGTGGGAAAGATCCTTTTGGAGACAGCAAACTCCTTAAAACAACAAACACCAGGGGAAATTGGCTCCAGTGGAAATGCAGAGCTGTGCCTCTGTGCCCTCCTGGAAATGGGATAAGGCTCAGAGAGATCCTGTTTGTTTTCCCAAAAAACATTTTCCCTCTCTCCAGAGGCTGCACGGGAGAGCAGGAGCCCCCCTGAGACCAAACCACTCGTATTTCATGAGCCAGGTCTGGAATATTCAGAATTTAGAGCCCAATTATTCACATTTTGGTTAGACTTGAGAAGGATGCCCAGCCCTAAATTCTGAAAATCCTGCTTTGAGGAAAGAATTGGGAAAAAGTGGCAGTTTTCTACTCAAAAATGGGATAAATCCCTCCCAAACTTCAGTTCCTAGGAGAAAAACCCCAGCCAGTCATTGCCTCTTCCTCACGTTAGCCCAAAAATGTGAATATTCCAACACACCTTCCTGCCTGTTTTCTGGCAGCAGCTTTGAAAGAATTATTAAGTAAATTCAAAACTCTTTTTTTTGTTGTTATTTTTTTGCTTTGTTTTGTTGGAAACATCTATTTTTTCAAGGCCAACCAGTTTGAAACTCTGCAAGTTTAAATTGTCTGAGCAACTCAAGGAAAAGCCCAGTCTGTAGAAAGCATCTAAAGCCTGTCCCTTCACAGCCTTTTTACAGCCAATAATTGGTATTCAAGGTGAAAAAAATCCACTTTTCACCCTCCACAACAAGCACATTTTAAAATTCATGTGGTTGAAAATGCACAAATTTTTCTGGAGCTAAGCTTTAGGATATGGAATTTATTGATATTTCCCAACACGTAAAACAATCCCAACTGCTTTATGCAGTTTTATTTTATTATTCCAGTGTGCCAGCAATTGAGAATATGAATCCCTTCGAGGTCTGCATTAGAAGGAATTATGTTAATGAGCCACTGGGAATGGATCACAATTTTTTAAGGCATTTCCCACATGATTATTGGGGTGCTTTGATGCAAATTAAAGCCTGTCTGCCAGACTTCCTACCTGTGCCACCAACATTTCAACTGCAAATCTGAAATTAATTGGTACTGATAAGCTCCAATGCATGACACAGCTGATATTAATGCATTCTCCCACTAGAAAAATATGATTTAAGATAACAGACTTGTTTCTAGGCCCTTGTTTTAATAACATCTGTTCTGGCACGCTCCAGCAGTTGCACTGGATCAAATTTAAAAGCTGGGTTTTATCTTGGAGTAGGTGAAATTCTCAGATCAATACTCACTCTTATCGTGGGCTTGTAATACACAAACATGGATTTTGCAACTGCATTAAAAATGTGAGGACTAAGCCAAACATCATTTAAAAGGCAGGCACGGGGGGTGCCCCCATCCATGCAGCAGGGCCATTTAGAGCTGAAAATCAAAGAAAACTCTGATATTCCTACCCTGCTGCTCCTTTGATCCAGCCAGGAACTTTATTTTGGCAAGAGCACGATTGCCTGCTTTGGGTGGAATGCCAAGGATGGAGTGGCAATCCATGATATCCATGGAAAAATTGAGAGTTGGAGCCCACGGGGTTGCTCTGGTTTCTCCCCACCCGGCTGAGATCAGACCCTGGAGCAGCCAAACAGCTCCCAGGGCAAAGCAAACACCCCCCAGAGCCTCCCCTCACAGCTACCACTGCTGCAATCATATTTTCTCTCATTATCTCCTGCTCCTCCCCAGTCTCCAAAAGATGGGAATGCTCCTGGAAGGGCAAATCCTCACCTGATACTCCTGGGCTAATGGGTGCCTGCTGAGGGGGAAAAGCTGACCCCACCAAATTTTAAATAAATGCTGAAAAATGACCACGAGGAGCAAAAATCAGACAAGATTTCCAAAATGATCAGTGCAAAAGAGGCTTTGTGGTGCTTTCAAGTCCAAAATGAAGAGTTTCTGCTGTAATTTGTATTTGTTCCTCACAAGATGGAAATGGTGGAACTGTCACCAGCAACGCAGAGCTAAAGGCATTTATTTATCATTTAAATGCAATAAAATAATTTCTGTTCCAAAAGTAGCTAAAGAAGACATCAGAGAGGAATTGCTAAAGCCAAATCTTTTAAACACAGGCAGCTTGGCACAATTTCCATCCCAGAACTGCAGGAGAAACCTCTCTGTGATCTCTGCAGGGTATCCTGTGCTGTCCCTACCCACACACATCCTGGGAAAACCCAAATCACTGGGGGCCTCACACCCCACAGCCAAAGCAGAATGGCTGGAATGGAGCCCAAACAAGCCAGGATTTGAGGTGGTGACAGAGCTGGGGACAATTCCCAGGAGCTCATGGAAAAGAGACCCCAGAGGATCACCAAGAGCTGGGCTGGGAAGAGAGGCTGGACATTTAGGATCCTCAAGGGGATCCCATGCACGAGCATGTCCAGAATTAAAGACAGGTAAAATCAACAGGACACGTTTTTTCCCCAAAAGATGTGCCCCAGTCAATGGAAAATCCCCAGAACTGAGCCATTCCCAAAGAGAGGAGCTCTCCAGCAGTGGGGAGTGCCATGGTCCCTTCTCAATGTAAGCCCCCAAATCTCTAAACCAGCTGTGACCCTTGAAAGGGCACTGGCTTGCAAAGTGCTCTTGTGCTAATTGCTGGGCAGAACTGTGGCACAAGAATGTGTCCATTCATACCTGGAGCAGAGCCAGGATGGTGGGAAATGCATCTGCTGGAAGTGAATTCAGCAGCACAAGAAATGTGGCTGGAGAACTCGGGCAGGGCAACATTTGTGATTCATTTTTGCTGAGCACTGACCTTGGCTGGCTGAGGCACCAAGAACAGCATCCAAACACCAGCTCAGATGATAAGTGCTTTCCTTCCTCACCCAGGTAACCACACATGTTTTCCTGTTAACAAGATCAATAAACTTGACACACTCAGAAATGGATGATTAACTCCTTTTACAGTATTTGCAGTGGCCCGGGGTTATTGCTTTGAACAGCCAGAGCTGGAACGTCAGGAGTGGTTTTAATTATCAGGATAAATAATGTAACACCTTATAATCTTCTCCCTGTGCTGCAGGACCGTGTGATGGAGCTACTCAGACTGGGAGGGAGTAGTTACACACAGGCTGGCTGAGCAGGGATGTTGTCCTTGTAGGAAAACTCATTCCCAAGGTTTTACACCCTGCTGAAGCCATGGAAGCCCCTTGGGTCACTACAGATTTATTCCCACTTTTAATGTTCTTACTAGGCTGAGCAAAGCCTTGCCACAACACTGGTTCTCCTGAAGGCTGCAGAAGCCTGGAGTAAAACCTTAAATCGAGCTTGGGTTGAGTTCAAATTGCAAAGGAATAGGTTTAGATGGGATATTGGGCAGGAATTGTTCCCTGGAGGGTGGGCAGGCCCTGGCACAGGGTGCCCAGAGCAGCTGTGGCTGCCCCTGGACGTGTCCAAGGCCAGGCTGGAGCAGCCTGGGGCTGTGGAAGGTGCCCCTGCCCAGGGGATGAGCTTTAAGGTCCCTCCCAACCCAAACCATTCCCGGGTTCTGTGAGGGAAGGAAGCTCTGCAGCTGCCCAGCTCCCAGAGATTTCCAGGGAGCTGAGATTCCCCAGAGGTCCAGCACTCAGCTCTGGATCCCCGGGATGTCTTCCTGGCAAAAAGCAGAGGCTGAGCACCGAGCCTGCTTAAAGGGGGGGTTGAATCCCAAACTGCCCGGGGAGGGGAAGGGCTGACACACAGACAGGGTGAAAGAACGCCAAGGACAGGAAACAAACCCATCCCAGAGAGCCACCGAGGCTGCCCCTCCCCTGCCACAGCCCTGTGCTCCCAAGGCTGTCATTATTATCATTATTCTGGCTTTTTGTTCTCCTGAATAATTGCTACCACAAGCAACCGGAGCTTTCACTACCGCAATGCTCAGAAAGTTTCATCTTAATTCAGTTTCCAGCCCGCTGGCACATAAACCCAAAAACCTGCTTGAAGCTGAGCTCTGGAGCTGGGTTTGGATTTTTGGAGCACCAGCAGATCCCTCGGTGCTCCTCCTCTCCTGGGTTCCCCACGTCACAAAACGAAAAGAGCAGAAGAGGATTTGTTTAAGGGATATCAGCAACACCTGGGCACTGAAGGAAAAGAGCAAAACGAGACAGAGATTGAGATTTGCCCTCTGAGATTTTACTGCTGGCTTGTGTGAGAGGTTTTACTGTGGCACAGAAACATTCCAGGCCTTAAATAGGATTTCCCTCATCACTAAAGGCCTCGTGGCACAGGGGAAGCTCCTGCACCTTGGAGATGGGTTCTGAAATGTGGGAGTCGTTCCTTATTCCACTCCTCAGGCCCAGGAAAGTTCCAGAGCAGCATTTGGTCACCAGACACTGCAGGGCTGGAAGTGACACAAGGACTGGGAAACCCACGTGCTCCAGGTGAGAGATGTTCCATTTTCTCTTTCAGAAAATCCTAATTAAGTCACAATTTCACTTGTCAGTTTTCTGACTCCGTTACATTGAACTCATGACAGCCAGATACAATTTTGCAGGTTATAGAATTAAATATTATATATTAATATTATATATTAGAATTATATTTTTCCCTTCTTCCCTCCTCCACCTACGGCCTTTTCCAACAGGAGGAAAAAATTGGGCAGTAGAGGTAGAAAAATTCAAGTTATGTGTTCTGCTGAAATGGCTCTGCACCCACCACACGCTGGTGCAGAGGGAAATCAAGGACCTTGGTTTCAAATCACTGAACTTTTTGTTGTATTTTATTTTTTAACTGCTTAAAGCAGACCAGCAAGCCCCCAAAACAGAATAGAAAAATCCCAATCCTGGTCCCCAAAACGTTTCCCACTCTGTTTTAGCAGCTCTGCAGTGAAAGGCCACTGAAGGAAGAACTGGGTTGGGTTTACACAAAAATAAAACAACACATTAATTTTCCTGTGCTGTCTCAAGCACAACAAAAATCAGGTTTAATCTCACACGAATCAGAGACTCTCTAAAACATCATTTTTGATTTGTTCTCTTTGAGCACACCACACACACTCAGGCCAAGTCCTTGCAAAGCCAGGCTCTGCTGAGCCAGGTCTGGATGGCTGCAATCCAGTGTCACTGTGACATTGTCAGAGCTTTCCTCACGGCCTCCAGCCTCCAAGAAATCCCACTAAGCCACTCAAAATGCCCTTCTGATTAGAGATAAATGAGAAATTCTTGATTAAAACTGCCTCAAAGAGCAAACACTGCCTCCTAAACATTGGAATGCTTCACAAAAACCCAGTGGTTTGGCCCCAAAACGCTGCTGCAAGCTTTGAGCAGCTCCACGAGGGATTTTGGGGTTGGCTTCAAAAGAGCTGTTACCTGGAATGACCACATGAAATATGGGAAAAGCAGATTATGCCTCTGCTCTGAAGCACAGCCAGCACCTCCCTCCTCTCTGCTGGCTTAGGGGCTGTGCAAAGTTTTATTTTCTGATGGCCTCAGCTTCGTTTCAACGGGGAATTAAAGGAAAGTCTGGAGGCTCAGAGTGTTCTATCAAATCCAATGGGTTTGTTCCAAGCAGATTTAGCTGCAGGTCCCCAGTCCTGGGGGGGTGAACTCCAACCCAGGGAAAAAAGCCTCTGGGTGACATTAAGGCATTAATGGGAACAATATTTGGCAGCTTTGGCTGTTTGGTTTAACTCCCAAGACTGGGTTTATTATTAGTCAGGCCCAGACTGCCAACTGGGCTTAATGGTATTTATTATTTTTTACAACAGTTGAAGAATATCTCCACAAACACAACGGACTGGAGGAAATGATCAGCAGAAGTAATGCAGCTTTCTTGATTTATTTTTTGCCTTTCTGTTGTCAAAAACTTCAAAATTATCCTTACTTTGCTCTTTTTTAAATAAATCAGGAAAACAGGCACAGAGTCTGTAACTCAGGGTCAAATTATGTCATCACAGGATTTCTTTAGTGCTGTGGAAAGACTGATAAGTGAGATATTCAATTAGAGAAAGGAAAATTTATCCTAAATCTGTACTTTACTTATCAGTCCCTTTGGAATCATGGATTTATAAAACTGGGAAAAATCACTGAGTCCAATGAATAACCAGGGCCCTGTGAGGGATTTGAGAATTTCCTGGATCCAGGGTTAAAAAAGGCAGTAAGATCTTGATATATATATATAAAAATGAATATAAATAAAGTCACTGATATATAAATGAAGGCAGCAAGGATAGAATGACAGCATAAATACCTCTTTCAGTGATATCCTCACTCCCAGCTCCCTCAGCCTGGCTCTGGCCCCAGATCCCCCAGGCCAGGCAATGCTGACCAGGGTAGTGTGGAATTCTGATGCCAATGGAAATCCCAAACTCCTCAAATCCTCACTGGAGCAGCCCACGAGGGCCACTCCCACCCCAAACATTTATTCCCACCTGTAGCTGCTCTGGGTGATCCTGCCCAGGAGGAAGCCCAAGCCAGCCCCTGAGCAGCACTTTGCCTTTCCTTTGTGCTCCCGTGCCCAAGTTCTAACGCACTTCTCCCTCCCCGCTTAAAAAAACATTGACAGCTCTGTAATCAATTTGTTTTCAGATAATTCAGCCCTGTCTCCAGGCTGGGCTGGGCCTTTGCCCTGTGCCACGTGTGGGCAGGAGGGGTTTTGTTTGCACTGTCTGCAGATAAGGGAATCTGCAGGGACAGTTATCACACACCCTTCCAAAAGCCAAAAGCATTCTCTGAGGTCAATCTTCCACCAAACTCCTCACCAATTTCTGGTCTGCAGCCTTGCCACAGCATAACAAAATGCAATTTGAGGCACTTCATGGCAGAGAACGTGGCTGTTTGCAGCACTGCTCCTGTGAAAACCAGCAGGGCATGCAGGGCCAGGGCAGACAGGACCAGTTGGATACTGGGAATTAGGAATTCCTGACTGGGAGGGTGGGGAGTCTCCACAGTCAGAGTTTTGCTTTCTCTGGCATTTCTGAACTTCTCAGTGGATTTGTGGCCTTTACTTTTATTTTCTAGGCCGCTTAATTATTTCCTACTTCCTGAAAAATCAAAGAAAGCTGCCAAACAAGGCAGAAACATGGGAAGAAAGCAGGATTAGATGGGATAGCAGGAAGGAATCCTTCCCTGGGAGGGTGGTGAGGCTCTGGCACAGTGTGCCCAGAGCAGCTGTGGCTGCCCCTGGATCCCTGGGAGTTCCCAAGGTCAGGCTGGATGGGGTCTGGAGCAGCCTGGGACAGTGGAATTGTCCCTGCCCTGGCAGGGCTGGGATGGGATTTAAGATCCTTTCCACCCCACTCCAGCTTTTCTGGAGAGATTCCATTTTCCTCTCCATTTGAGGACACCGAGCAGGTGTCCAGTGGCCCTTCAGCTGCATTTCAGGCCCCTCAAACACACCTCAAACCTGCCTCTGGCTCAGCTTCNTCCATTTCAGGACACTGAGCAAGTGCCCAGTGGCCCTTCAGCTGCAGTTCAGGCCCCTCAAACACACCTCAAACCTGCCTCTGGCTCAGCTTCCCCCGTGTCTGGGAGATTAGGGGAGGTGAAGAGGCAGAGGAGCCTGGCATTCCCAGATAAGGTGTATATTTAGCTACACAAGTACCCTGAGGTGGATAAAACACCCTGCAACAGGCTCTGTAGCCAGTTCACCTCACACAAGACACAACTGTGCCTTCCCAAATTCAGCATCACACTTACCCAGAGGTCTTCAGTTCTTCTTGCTCGCTCTGGAGGATCCCAGAGCTCCCTAAAGCCTGTGCACCCTGGTCCCTCTGCAGCCACCTGGCTGTCCCCAGGGCCAGAGCAGGACAACCCAGGGACAAGGTGAGCTGAGAGAGGAGTGTGCAGCAGATCAGAGACTGGAGAGGACAAGGCCACCTCTCCCAGGGAACATTCCCACTGCAGCCTGGCCTGCTCCCAGCAGATAACCTGGCAAACTGAGGGGGGGATTATTTTCCCTGGGCTGGAGTCATGCAGCAGGACCTAACATGGTTTGTGTCAGCATCAGCCACTCAGGCTCCGTCCTTGCACCACGTGGGGCTTTTTTTTTTCTCCTAAAATATATTTATATTGGCCTCTGCATGGAATATCCCACTTCAGGGCTGTGCCTCAGATCCCACAGGCTGCAGGAACGAGCTGCAGCACCAGCACACGGTGGGACTGTAAAAATCCCCACACCAAACCACCTGGGAATTGGGTCCAGCCCTCATTCAACATTTCCACCATTGGACAGCAGGAGGGAGTTTCTGTGCCAGCCACAAAATGTGGCCCAGGCTGGAATTCCAAGATTCCAGGAGTCCAACCTGGCAGCCAGAGTGCAGGGAAGTTGCTCTCAGGGTGCTGCTGGAGCAGTGAAGCTGTTCTGGCCTCCTGATTGGCATTTTTTCTTCTCTAAATTCTACCTCCTGTGGCCAAGAGAGGAAAGTCTCTGTGTTCCTCTTTGAAATCCACAATCACACACGCAGCTGGCCAAGCCTCACTTGGATGCTGGCCAGTGCTTACACATTTTCTTGTTGCAGGAACTGTGCTGGCACACAGAGCCACTGTTCAAAAGATCTGTTTTACTAAAAAACCCAGATGTGTTTAGCTGAAAGTAAAAAATAATAATAATAATAAAAAAAAAAAAATGAATCTAAACCACTGAAAAAAATGGGAAAATCAANTTCCCCTCTCCTTGTTCCCAGTGGTTAAATAAAGAACAAAACAATGCCATATTTAGGATATTTATATATAGAAGAGGCTCCATGAAGAACAAAAGGACTGTTCCAGAGGAGTATTGGCAGCAGCATTTGCATATTCCACTTGGGAATATATCCCTGCCATCCACACCCAGGTTAAACCTCTTCAGAACGTGCTCACAACATGAGAAATAATAAATACAGAGCATTTTCCTGCCCTCTTCCCACTGGATTCCACTCCAGCAGGGTTTTCCCAGCTCATTTTTACAGCAGCCCATGTAAACTGGCATTTTACTTTTCTTTCTCACTACAGCTCTTGTGGAAGCTCTTGCTCCACCACCTCTAATTTCAGTGATTTGTGCCCAGGATTTCTCCTGCAGCGGGTCAAGTTTGGGATAAGCACAAAGCCAAGGCTCCAGGCAAGGGGAACAATGGGGAATGAGACAAAAAGAACAAAAAGATTGCTAAAAATCTGGTTTGGGGGGAAATTTTGACAAGCAACGGTGCAAATTGCTGGTTTAGTGGAAGGTGCCCAGCAAAAAGATCTCCCCAAGATGATTCAGCCAACCCAAACTGTGTTTGAATTCAGGAATTCATGGATAAAAGGAGACACATCAGCTGAGGGTGGCCTTTTCCAGGCAGAGCCCCCTGACCTCTCTGTCCCTGCCAGCCTGCTCTGGAGGTGCCCCTGTCACCATCCAATGGTTTGGAAACTGTTCCAGCAGCTGGAGAGCCTGGATTTGCCTCCTGGGGACACATCCAGATGTGGGACATGGGCATTCACACCCTCACCACATCCCCTGAGCTGCATCTGCAGCACCCAGAGAGAAAATAATGATTTATTTATGAAGCACCAGTAGGGTTTGTTGGTTGTTGGAACCCTGGGCACAGAGGATTTCAGGCTTTCTGTGCTAACAGGGAATGATCCACAAAATTATCCTGCATTTGTCCTGAGGCCGTGGAAAAGGCTTCCAAAAGTGAGTGACAGCACTGAGACTGTGAGTGTGGAGTTAAATAGGAGTGTGTTATCTCACAGGGTGAGAAATTTAGAATTTAAGGTGGCTGGTTAATATAATATAATATATATGTAACAAGATGGAGGATTTAGGATTCTTCTCCTTCTTCACAAGTTTGGGAGATTTTGTGTGATTGGTTAAGAAATTCCACAGTACAGAACGTGGGTGATTAGTTATTGGGTTTAAAGTTGAAAAAAATTTGTTGGCATCTCTTGATTGGGTAATTTAGGCTTAAAGGGCCTTGAAGTTTCTCTCTGTGCTCCATTTTTACTCTGTTAACTCAGCAAGTCGTGGTCAGAGGGGCTGTGACTGAGATAAAATAAACACCCAAGTCCCAACACGAACTCAGCCTCCTGTGCTTTTAATCCCAACCCTGAGAAGAACCTAGAAGAGCTAAGGGGTTTCCCACAGTTGGTCTGGGGTTTATTTTTTTGTATTTTTTAACAAAAGAAGCTTCTCCCAGCCAAGCCAGAGCAGCAGAGCAGGATGACAGGAGGTGGTTCCAAGGGTTTTACAGCCTGTCCAGCAGGGCAGAGCTAAAGGAAGGATTTGGGGGCAGCCCCGGGTCCCTGCTGCCCTCAGGGGCTGCACTCCTGCCTTTCCTTCAGGCTCATTGCCAAATCAGACTTTTGGCTCTAAGGCAGCTTAGAAAGCAGCAAAAACATCACCCATGAATCCCAGTGTTATCCATCCCTGCCTGCTTTCACAGAAATCTCCACTCAACAGTCCCATCCACACTCGGCCCATCTGATTTTCTGCCATCACATCAGGGCACAGCTCTGCACCTATAAATTCTGTGGGCATTTTGAAAAACACTATCCTCAAATGAAATCTGTGCTTGAACAGAACCTTCCACTCGTGAGTGACTGATAAAGACACGGGGAAAGCAGGCCCAGGAACTGGCCATCAGCTTTGGTCTGAATTTTATGACCCAGTTTTCAGAATATTCCCAAGGAAAGTGTTCCCCCAGAGGGAGGATGATGAGGAATTTCATCTCTCACCTTAGAGCTTGAAAACTGGCACAGATGGGCTTGGCTTTCACAGGAAAAAAAAAAAGCAGAAAAATGAATTTCATAGCTTCAAATCCATTTTTCAACTTGTACAGGGAGAAGGCTGCACGAGAGTCACACAATCCAATGCCCAGGATATTCTTTGCATGGAAGGAACAGCAAACACAAAGAACCAGAATTCGAGGTAAATTCCCTCCTGTGTTTCACAACTGAAGCGTGATTAAATTTCTTTTTTGGTCATAAAATTATAAGGCACAACTATAAAATCAACTATTAAAGAGAACATCTCCTTTTCTTTTCAGCTTTTCACATCCTTTGTGTGTATTTTAGCTGGTTAAGTTGGGGGTTTTATTGTTTTGGTTTTTTTTGGAAGGGGAGCAAAAAAACACCAGACCACTGCCAGAAAGAAAAAATGGGAAAAAAGGTTCCCAAATGTATTTTGTTTTAAAAAGTGAGTGGCCTAGCCAGTGAAATTCCAGCCCAGCTCTCTGTGCTCACATGGGTTCTGACCACCAAGGATGTGTTGTTTAACCCCACAAATTTCAGAAACCCCAAACTAAGTTGGAGCAGCACAAAATCCCCATTTTCTCACCTGATTCATGAAGTCTCTGCACTGCTGGAGAGCCCAAGAGCCCCCAAATCCCACAGCACCAGGAAATTCCCTCCCCAGAGCCCCACAAGCACCAAACAGAGCTGAAACCTGAGCCAAGAGCTCCCCTTCCAAAACAAACTCCAGGGTTCCACACCAGGCACCTCCACGGGGGAAGATAAAACCACATTTTAGGCTGTTCCATTAGAGGGCATCCTACAACATCCTTTTGTGGGCAGATGCTTCTCCTCTTTTATATCCTCTGCAATAATTCATGGAAGATCTTCCCCAAGGAGCCAAGAACCTTCACATCCCCAGGTTTTTTGCATCCCTTGCATTAATGGCACTAATAGATGAATTTTCTGGTTTGGTTGGTTCTGTGTTTGCCTCCCCTCACCAGGAGAGGTGGATTTTCAAAATTGAGATGTGAATAAGCTGGAGACAGCAGCACAAAACTGATCCCAGACTCCAGGGCAGCTGGAGATCACACTTGAGAAGGATAAGGCACTGAAAAGCTGAGCAGGTTTGATCAGACATTTTGAAATTAGAGATTGGAATGAACAATCTCCAAAACTGCCCAAGAGAGAAGCTCCACTGCCAAAACACAACTGGGAAATGCTCAGAGGCTGCAGCAGGAGCCAAACCTGAGCTGCAGCACACAGGGAGCTGTGGTACAAACAGCCACCCACTCAATCTTTAAACCCTCAGCTTTCAGAGAGGTTATTAATACAGGTACAGAGAGACAGACACAGTTTATGACCCTTAAAATCAGCAAGAAGCCTCTGGGTAGTAAAAAATCTGCTTGTAGTGATAAATATTTTCCAGATTGGGCTGTGTCATGGATGAAGTACCTGTAGGTGCACTGAAATCACTTCACAGACTGAAGGCACCAGAGGATCTAAAGGTAATAATCTTGGAAATTAAGAAGTCTGGGGTAAGAAATAGGAGTTGACACGATAACATGAAAATATAACTGCGAGACAGATAACTCAGTTATAATAAATTACCACCCTATCTGACTTAAAAAGCAGAATGTAAAAGTGCTCCTGTCACACAGAATGACAAATGAACTTCTGACTGCTGAAATGCAAGATTAATGAACCCACAGAAGAGACATGAAAGGACTTACGAGGATCCTGGGCTTGCTGTTGGCGGGGGACCTGGAAAAGTGACAGAGGAAAAACAGCAGGATGAGTTACGGCGAGGGAGCGAGCAGGAAGCTTCAGAAAAGCTTTTCAAAGATAAAAGCACCGGTGTGTGCTGCTGGCTGTGGTGTGTGGAGCTGAGGAGAGGAGTGGCAGCCCCTCAGCACCAAAGACGAGCCTGCATTGGCTGCAGAACACCACATGAGGACAAGAAACAGGTGAGCAACTCACCCTCCTCTGGAGACTGCCTTAGCAGAACATCCAATGATTCATTTCTTATCAGAAATCAAAAAACATGGGACATTTATAGAAAAAAACTATGAAACTCATCATATCCATCATTCCCTGCACGTTATTTGTCCAGTTCCAAAGAGGATTAACCAGGACTGTGTGCAAATATCTTCATCTCAGTGAATTATTTCCCCCTGACTGTGGAGGAGGAGGAGACACACAAAAGCTGTTTCTTGTTTGGAATCTTCTGAGTGGTAAGATCAGCTTTGAAGGCAGTTATCTCAACATAAACTTGGAAGAAGGAGTGCTTATTTTCCCTGACAGGTAGATGTGTGTCTCATCTCAGGCCCTCAGCCTGCAGTGCCAGCTGAAATTTCTCACTCACCAGACACAGAGGTCACTCAGAATAAAGGAATTTTTCTCCTCTGGTCTGAATCTACCCAGGTTCTACATTAATGGGGGCTCAGGGGGGCCCTCCTGGCTCTGCACAACTCCCTGACAGGAGGGGACACTCAGGGGGGATTTGGGATCTGCTCCCAGGGATCAGGGACAGGAGGAGAGGAAACAGCTTCAGGCTGTTCCAGGAGAGGTTTAGATTGGATATTGGGAAGATTTCTCCTCCAAAAGTGCTGGAACAGTCTGCCCAGGGCAGAGGTGGAGTCACCATCCCTGGAAATGTTCAAAAAACATGAATGGGACATGGTTAAATGGTGAACATGGTGCTGGTTGGACTCGGTGATCCTAAAGGCCTTTTCCAACCTGAACATCCCCTGGTTCTGTGAAAATTCAGCTCTCCCTGCACTCCCATGGACACAGTGATTTGGGGAAGGTGTGGATGGGGTTAAAAGGGCAGAGCTGCCAGCCCTGTGGGACACACTGCAGGCTCCAAAGTCTCTCAGGGGTGCCTGATGGCTCCTCAGCTCCCCAGGACCCTTTCTCCCAGCTCCATCCCAAGGAATGTTTCTGCCCTGCCATCCCAAAATCCCTCTGGGCAGCAGAGCTCCAGGCAGCTCATGGATTCCTGGGCTGTCTCACAGCCTGGCTTTGAGAAGTTTAACAAATTTGCCTTTTCCAACCTGAACAATTCCACGACGCCACCACATCAGTGCTCTGTGGTAGAAATAAATATCATTTATAATATATCTATTATTATCAAGGTAAATAAATTATAAAAGAAAGGCCTCATAAAATCAGGCCTTGGCCTGATAAATTAACAGCTGGCTCATCACTTCTCTCTGCAGCTAAAGTAGCTTGGAAGTTCTCATGTGAAAACAGTGTTAATGAGAGTTCATCAACACAACAAACTACTCCTGGGTGAAAAACAATCTGCAGGAAATAACAGATTTGTTCCATGGGAATCAGGGAACAAAATCTGTGAACTAACCAAGAACAGAGAGATTTGATGGACAAGCAAAATCCCTTTTACTGCTCAGAGAGCGAAGCGCACACCTTCGGTGAAAGGGACGGATAACAGGGAAAATGAAATAAAAATGAAATAAAAATGAAATAAAAGCTTTTTTTCTGCCTGGAAACTTTAGAGAGCCATTGTGTCACCTCTACACAGGAGCACGCCCCCCTGAGGAGGAGCTGGAGCGGTTCTGGGGCGCGGCACTCACCGAACTTGACGAAGAGCACGCCGGTGCTGGAGACGGTGCTGCGGCCGTTGGTGGCCACGCACTGGAAGTAGCCGGTGTCGGTGGTGTCCAGGTTGCGGATGCGCAGGCGGGAGCCGTAGGGGGTGGCTCGGAACGAGATCCTGCGGGGCTCCTGCACCACGGGCGCGTCGTTCTTCAGCCACCTGACCGTGGGAGGGGGGTTCCCAGACACCTTGCAGTGCAGCTCGGCGGTCTGGCCCAGCGTGGTGGTGATGTTGTTCATGGGCTCGTCCAGCGTCAGGAAATAATCTGGGGGTGAGAGAGCAGGAGGGCAGTGAAGGGCTGCAGAGCAGAAAGCTCCTGCTTGTCTTTGCAAGAGGCACAAAGGAGGTGGCTCTCGGGGTTTCTCTGCTGTACCAACATCTCCTATTTGGGTGCATTTAGCACAGAAGAAACATTGCTGATCTTTTTTCTTTTCTGTTCCCTAACCAATGAAGGTGTAAAACACCTCAGCATTCCAGCTGTTCTTTTTGATGCTGACCTGCCTCTGCTCGTGCCAGAATCCACCAAATACAGGAACAGATCAATCACTCAGAAATGAAAATCCTGCTACCCAGAGAAGCTGAAGCTGTCCCTGGATCCCTGGAAGTGTCCAAGGCCAGGCTGGATGGGGCTTGGAGCAGCCTGGCATGGTGGAAGGTGTCCCTGACCATCAGGGATGAGATTTAAGGTCTCCTCCAACCCAAACTATTGCAGGATTCTGTGATCCTGTCCCCACTTTTAGTGACTCACAGGCAGAGACACAGTGTGTTTGTAATCCATGATTTTGTAAGCACCAACTGCAGAGATGAGGAATAAGGATCATATCTGGGAGGTTTTATTCTCACTCAGCATTTCCATGGCTAAGAGTACTGAAGATTACTTCCAATCTGAAATAGGGCTCATGATTGAAAAATCAAACTAAATTAAAATTACGAATTGAATCTCCCCTAATCCATTCCTGAGCACTGCCTTCTGCCAAGGGCTATTTCACTGGGCATCCTTCAGGAAGAGGCCTGTTCCCAGTTCCCTGTACTCACCATTTCATTCAATCCTTTAAAGACAGGGAGGGAGATGGATTGGGGATGGGAAATAGAACCCTCAGGCTTTCATCTCCATGTCAGGGGTTCAAACCTAGCAGTGCCCAGAGCCACCATCTGCTGCTGGCTGGCCAAGGAATGAGAAATCCCAACTGCATCTGCCTCCTGAACTCCCAGAGCCAAACCAGGAGGGCAACAAAAGCCAGAATCAGTCAGTGAACTTGGAATCACAGAATTCTTTGGATCGGAAGGGATCTTGGAGTTCATCCAGTCCCACCCCCTGCCACAGGCAGGGACACCTTCCCCTAGTCCAGGTTCCTCCAAGCCCTGTCCAACCTGGCCTTGGACACTTCCAGAGATGGGGAATCCCCAGGCTGGTGCTGTGCTGCTCATGCTCCATCACCCCCAAATCCATCTGCAATTCAATCCAGCAAGAAACCTTCCTAATAGTATGAAAAAACCCTCTGGCATGTTCCAAACCAGCTCAGCCACCCAACCTGCCTAAGTAAGCCACTTCCCTAATTATTCCCTGTAATCTTGGCTTGCCCAGCTCCTCCCTTCATTATGGTTTGTGGAGAGCACTATCTCCTGCCTTTGTTTTTCATCTGTTTAGCACACAACTTACCCTGTGTTTGCACAGCACTTTGAACAAGGCATCTCTGTCCTCACCTGGTCCCAGGAGCCATTTGGGACAAACATTTGGAACCAAGGCCCTGTGCCCACAGATTTTTTTTTTTTTTTCCCATGTGTATTTTTTCAATTAAGTTCTAATGTGCAGGTGTGAAACTGTGCTTGTCTCAGGGAACAAGGGACAGCATGAGAGGGAACAGACTCAAGTGGCACCAGGGGGGGTTTAGATTGGGTATAAGGGAAAAAAAAATTGTGGGAAGAATTGTAAAGCTTTGGAAGAGTCTGGCCAGGGCAGTGGTGGAGTCACCATCCCTGGAAATGTTCAAAAAACATGGATGTGGCATTTGGGGACGTGGTTTAGTGGTGAACATGGTGCTGGTTGGACTCTGTGATCCTAAAGGCCTTTTCCAACCTGAACATCCCCTGGTTCTGTGAAAATTCAGCTCTCCCTGCACTCCCATGGACACAGTGATTTGGGGAAGGTGTGGATGGGGTTAAAAGGGCAGAGCTGCCAGCCCTGTGGGACACACTGCGGGCTCCAAAGTCTCTCAGGGGTGCCTGATGGCTCCTCAGCTCCCCAGGACCATTTCTCCCAGCTCCATCCCAAGGAATGTTTCTGCCCTGCCATCCCAAAATCCCCTGGGCAGCAGAGCTCCAGGCAGCTCATGGATTCCTGGGTTTAACAAAGCCCCACTAATGGCCTGGGGCTGGAGAACCACAGCTCATTACCCAAGGCAGGATTTCTGTCCCTCGTTTCTGTAATTCCTGATAATGTTCTGGGGGCTGCTGCAGACACCTCCAGCCCTGGGAGAGAAACACCACAGTGAGCAGAATGTTTTAAAGGTCCTGAGGAAGACAGCAGAGGCAAATAAAGGAGTGAGGATGCAGGGCAGGTTTCCAAAGGCTGGGAAAGGATTTGGAAGAATCAATAGAAATCAGAAGTGAGTGAAAAAAGTGTGGCTGCAACTTCTCTGTTAGGACCAACAAAAGTGGCCTCAGGAGCTGCTGACTCCTCTAATCTTGTTTTCCACCTTCCTCCACGAGCTACTGCAGAAACTAAAAACAAATTAATCTGCTAAATTCACCCTAGATTAGTCCTCAAATCCATAAATTGAGCATCTGAATCATAAACCAGATCAAGCAGCTCAGCTGAGATGAGATTTAAACAGGGCAGGTTTGAAGCCTTTGGGAGCTCTGGGAGGTGTTTCTCACAGGTAAAGCAGTTTTGGAATTAAAAATGAACTCCTCAAAAACCTTGGATTGTTACTGAGGCACAGAAAATGATGAGCATCCCTTCCCTGGCATGCACCAAACTCATCCAGTGCTGCCCCTGCCTGGTGTGGAGGGGCTGGAGGGAAGCCCAGCTGTATTTTTATTGTGTGTCTCACCTTCCAAACCCCATCAAAGGAGAAATTCTTCCCTGGGAGAGTGGGGAGGCCCCTGGATCCCTGAAAGGCCAGTTTGGAGCACCCTGGGATAGTGGAAGTTGTCCCGTGGCAGGGGTGGAATGGGATGAGCTTTGAGGTCCCTTCCAATGCACAGCATTTCCCCATCATTCATCGGAGCCTCTCCTGCCATCCAGGAGCTCTCCAGATGGAGCTGACTCCCCCTGACCTACAGAAGAATTTCTTTAAAAAAGGATGGGTTTTGTGTGCTGGGAATGATCCAGTCTGGTGGCACTGGCCTTTGGAAAGTCTGAGTTTAATCCTGGCTCGCAGCAGCCCTGGGTGAATCAGCTCGGTTGTGATTTTTAGAAGAGCCAAAGGGAAGTAGACACCCAAAGCCAATCAAAGCTCACATGGGATTTGTGCAGCTAAGGCCTTTTAAAAACAGCCTTAAACCTTTTGGCTCGATGTCTCCAGCCATAAAGTGAGGATAATAAACCCTCTTACATCATGGGGAGGCTGCTATGTACATTAATGAGATAATGCTCATAAAGCACTTTGAAGGTGAAAAGTGCTATGCTGGGATAAGCACTGTTATTATATTTTAAGTGAAATCTCAGGGTTTGGAGCACGGAACAAAAGCCTGTCCATATTTTAGAGTAGCACTCTATAAAAACATTTGGGAAATGTTTTAATTTACAGAAGTACAGGAGAATAGCCTGAAGGAGTTCTAAATAAAATTTAGCCCACCTATAATTTAATAATAGTCAAACTGATTTTTTTTTAATTTGTAAAAACAATTTACTGCTGGGCCTAGACCCTGAATGCCAAGTTTCAGCCCACAGAGAGGTTTTTTTTTTTTAATGGCTGAGTTATAAACCCTTGAAAAATGCTGACAGCCCCTTTACTAGAGCAGCACTAGCGGGTGCCCTATAATGAACTTTTAAATGACTTGAGATAATATCTGGAAAGCCAAGCCTGAAATATATTTCTGGGGTTTGAGCCATTGCCAAGGCAAACACAACACATCATAAGTCATCCTCATGATTCTGAGCACATAAATTGGAGACACTGCATATAAAACCCAAATACTGGGTATCCCTCATGGCCAAACTTTGGGCTGGTTTGATGTTACAGAACAGCAACAGCTGGGCAAGGACGAAATGAGGAGAAAAGAGGAGAAGTGTCTGTGTTTCCACAGCTCTGCCTCGACATTGTTAAATAGGAGCCTGCCCAGGCCTAATAAATCCTCCCCTATTCTGCCTTTAAGTGGAACCCAGGTGGCTTTCAAAATAAAAGCTGGTCCTGGCCGGCCAAGGAATGTTAATCTGCTCTGGGAGCACGTGGTTACTCTATCTTAAATTACCAGAGACACATCCTAGAGCAGTGACACCCTCCTGGCTTGCAGGAGGGTTCTGGCCACAGCGAGACCTTTCCCCCCAGCACCGTGTGTGCTGCATGGCTCTGATTTCACAAGGTGTTTAGAGCACGGTGGGGATGCAGGATTAGACCCTGGAAGGGTCATTTTATTCATTTAGCCTTCTCTCCCTGCCCTTCTGATCTTTCGGGATATTCAAAGGAAAGCTAAAATTAAAGTTTCTGCTCGAGCCTAAAGCAGCTTTAATCCAGGTGCACAAGAGAGGCTGGTGAGCCAAGTTCCTTCCCTCACAGATGGGGAACAGCACAGTTCTCTGCAAACATCTCCAGACCTTTCCTCAAGCAGCTGTGGGGACACCTTTTCCAGCTGCTGGCCTGGAGGAGCCACTTAATTCTGCATTTGATTTTTAATTCTGCACTGCAGCACAGAAAGCAGGAGCAAGGCACTGGGACAGCAACATTCCAGTGCTTATTGCATTTATGGAACCCTGGAATGGTTTGGGCTGGGAGGGACCTCAACCAGCAGCCAGGGGCAGGGACCCTCCCAGCAGAGCAGGCTGAATTCTGAATGATGTTTGTGAACTCAGAGGTTTGGCAGCTCCCTGGTTCTTCATCACTACATGCACTGGAAAAAATGCCCAAAGTGTCTCTGTGGAAGCTGCATTTTCATTCATCCAGAGCCCTGGATTATCCACGGTGCCACGCCTGGGTGTGCTCCACACTCACAAATAAGGGAGCTCACAGCCCTGGGAATTTTCCACTTGGAATAGCTGTCTTTGGAGAATGTCACCCACACAGAGTCACCCAGGCTGAGGATGCTGGAGGGGCTGGCTGGCTGCTCCATGAAAGGAAGGACAGCAGGATTTCTGATGGAAGTGTGGCCATACACCTCCCTTGGAGAAAGGATTCACCATGGACTGCTGGATCTGCCCCAAACTCACAAAGGAACACAACTCCCTGTGGGTCTCATCACCAGACCTTGTTATTAAAAGGGGTGGAAGGAAAACTCCCACTTGGAATTTCACTTCTTTTCAATGAATAAACAAAGGGAATGACAGTGGGAGGGGAGAGATGCTGCACTCAAGCCATGAGCTGGCAACTCTTGAAGAATATCAGGGTTAAAGAAGTCCAGATAATCACGTGGAAATATCCAATATCCACAAACTCACATCCACATCCAATGTCCCAAATTTTGGGGCAAAGGAAACCCTCTGCTGCCTTAGCTTTGCTTCCAGTGTGAAGCTTTACATCTCCTCAGAGATGTGCAGGAGCCAGTTTGGGATGCACACGGAAATTCCTGAACTTCCCCTTCCCAGGCTCCATCCAGAGGGTTCAGAGCCACCCAGGAAAACTCACTGACCTCAGCCAGGCAGGGCACAGCTCCAGGCCTGATGGCTTCTCAGATCCCCTCGTGTGTGACTGTCACTGGGATCCTCAGAATTCATTTTTAGATTCTGACAATTTAGAATACAGAATTATTGGAGGCGGAGCTGGGCTTGTGGAGGGAAGCTGGACTTGCAAAAAGTTGTCTGGAACCTGAATCCCACTGCTTTGGGATGGGAACTGGACAACTCCCTGCCCTCCATGAACTCCTGGATGCCTTTGGGAGCTGCTTCTGCCCTTCCTTTCATCACACAGCTCCGAGGTTTAAGGACAGATGTCTCAGAGGTCACTCTGAGGGGAAATGAAGCTCTGCTTTACTCAGGAACCAGTTTTATAGCCCAAGTAGGAAACCTCTAAACTTTATCACCAAAAAAAATAAAGTGATTTGGAAAAGGTAAACAAATGTCCACATCCAGCTATAAAGCCAACTACTGAAAACCATCAGGGGATTTTGTTGTCACTTTAGAAGCTGCTCTGCAGTAAAGAGCCACAAAGAAAAACTCCAGCATGAAAGGGAGGCTGTATGGAAAGGTATGTGCCTCAAGATTAATGCTGTGGAGTCAAAGAAAAGCTGTTATTTCTGACATTTTGACACAGCATCACTTTAGGATCTGGTTCTTATTAGCCCTTTCTGTGCCTTTTAAAGGTCTATTTTTTTTTTTTTCCAACCAAAAATATCAGGAAATTTGGAACAGAAATGTACAATAAAACACGTCCCTTGACCCTCTGATCTATCAATCTTTCAAATAAACAAAGATAGCTGGATGAGCCAGGAAAAGGTTATTATATATAGTTACCTTATGTATAATGGTCAATATTGTAAAAAATTATGTAAAAAATTCGATGTAAGTGAAAGATTTTTGCCATGAAAGCCCAAGGTTACTCAGGGTGGTTTCACTTTCAGGCAGCATTCTGTGACCTTCGAATTTCACACCCTGTATTATTTATAAATGAGACATTCAAGAAACACAAATTCTCAAATAAAAACGTGCGCTCCGTCAGTGGAAAAGCAAACAAAAGGAGCTAATGTACTGTGGCTAAAAAAATTTTCAAACAAAGTAGCAGTAATTTACTGCCCTGCTACTAACAGGACCCCACAAATGGAATCAGAACCCTGAGCCCCATCAGGGGAGCTTGATTTACCCCATATCCCCCAGATAATAAAGGAAAATAGAAAGGTAAATTGTGCATGAATGTGAAAGCTGTAATTCTTCCCCTTTCAGCACACGTATCAAATTCTCATCCAGCGATTTCAAAGGAGAATCTGGAATCTCTAAAGGGCTGGGGCCAAAGGCAGGAGGCCTCCATCCACCTGGTTTGGTTGTGTTTATGCTGTTTGGGATGCAGTTTGCCTAAGAGTCAAACCCTCCCTGGGAGATCACTGAGATTTTCCCTCCCAGAACTCACAGCCAGGTCCTTTCCCAGCCTGGAAGGATGTGCCAAGGTGGCAGCTTCTGGCAGAGCCCTGGGCACAGAGCATCTCAGGCTTTCTGTGCTGACAGGGACTGATCCTCACAAATTCACTGCATTTGTCCTGAGGCCTTGGGAAAAACTTCCAAAACTCAGTGATAGCACTGAGTCTGTGAGGATGTAATTGAATAGAAGTGTGTTATCTCACAGGGTGGAAAATTTAGAATTTAAAGTTTTTGGGATACAGTAATATATATGTAACAAGATGGAGGCTTTAGGGATAGGTTACTCCNAGCATGCAGAAACACTCATGGTCACAGATAACTGTGATAAAAAATAATAAACACCCAAGTCCCAACAAGAATTCTGTCTCTCGTGCTTTTAATCCTGGGAAGAAGAACCAGACAAAGCCAAGGGGTTTGCCTCACTTCAGCCTGGATTTGGCAGTGAGGGTGAGCCAAAGGCTCCTTGAGCAGCCTGGCTGCAGCCCTGCATGCCCTGCAAACCTGCATTTCCTCCTGCTGGGCTGGAGCTGTTGTCCAGCCCTTCCAGGGGATGTTCTGCCCGTGCCAGGATCTCCAGAAGTTCAGGACCTGCAGTCCCAAAGGCTGCACCTCTCCCATCCCTGGTTTGGACCCTCCAGCCTATTTTGGTGTCAGTCCTTTTGTGCTGTGGATCCCCAGACTATCCCAGGGGAGGGATGCTGGAGGTGACCCTTGAAGCCTTTGAATGTTAAGGATAAATCCCAGCTGAATTCCTGATTCCTGCTGCCAGGCTCTCCAGGGAATGTTTGTTCCAGGGAGCCCCGTGGGACTGGGAAGGGCTGAACCCCACAGAGGCTGTGGGGAACTCAAAGCCTGGGCTTGAGATCATGGATGCCTGGAGATGGGAATGGTTCCCAAGCTCCAAAGCTTTGTACTTCCTTGCCAGAGCTGATAGGCCACGAAAGGAAAATAGGCAACAACTCACAGTAATGGTTTTCTTTGGAAGCTGAAGGAGCAAGGGAAGAGATCCTGGGAGGAGGAATCAGAAAAAGAAATGAGCTGGAGCCCTGCCCCAGTGCCCTCAGCTCAGCCACAGCCTGGACACATCCCTGTACCTCTGGGGAGGGAATGGGGGCACTGGGAGCACCATTCCAGGGGAGCTGCAGTGACAGCACTGTTCTCTCACCAGCCCCTGAAGCTGAGTCCTGCTCTCAGTTACAACAATATTCCAAAGCTGACTCCTCCCTGCCAAAGACTCCAATATTCTCTTTGCCTAAGGATGAGGAGATTCCCAACAATTCCTCCAGTGCAGAAGATGTGAAAGGGCTCTCATCCCAACCCAGGCCTATTTCCTAGTAAGCAAAGAAGGAAAAGCCTCTCCTTCCATGATCTGCTTTGTGGGATAGGAGCAGCTGAGTGGAGACCTCTCCACCTTTCTAAAGAGGGGAAAGAAGATGGGAATCTGGGAGCTTCCCCAAGCAAAGAGCTGGAGGTGGGAGGGGGCAGAAGGGAAGGAGGATTCCGAGGGGAAATCCCTGTGCCATGGGGCTGGGGAGGAGCACCCGTGGATGGGGCTTTCCCCAGGCTGCCCCAGCCAAAGGGAATCTCAACCAAACACTGGGCAGGGAAAAGCTCCACATGCTGCCACCAGGCCCCTGGAATGGGGCTTTTCCTACCCTGCTTTCCCCCCACAGCTTCACTTATTTCTCTTTGTAGAATTAAATATTTATAGGTTCATATTTTCATTTCTCTTTCTCCCTCGTGGCATTCCCTCTGCACACCATGGTTTGCCTGTAGGGAAAGAGAGAGAGAGAAATGCTTATAGCTGAATCTCCCCCATTTTAAAAGGGATTATTTTTTATTTTTTATGCCCAGTTTGTTTGTTTTTTTAAGGTTTTGGTGAGAAACCACCTCCTCCCTCCCATCAATCGTTGCTTTCAACAGCTCTTCACGGGTGGCTGCGTCTCTTTTAAATTCATTTCCTGCTAAAAAGAATAAACAGGCAACTGTTTAATGCTGTCGATTTAGCTTATTTAATAGAAATTGAAACCTGAATAGGGCTCAGTTGTAAGATAATCACTGCAGAACTCACCCGGCGAGGGAAAGCACCAGATTAAGTCATTATTTCAAAATGCAGAATATTATTATCAAGCTGTTCCTCCTTCCCCAGCACAGGGCACGCACTGGAGGGGGAGATGCTCATTTCCAAAAGGCAGCAAGGTAGAGTTGGGAGCTGGCAGGGATTTAATTGGGAAATCTGGGTGGAAACCACTTTCATGTGGTGAACTTAACAGGCTTTAAAATGAGTTTTACTGGGACCTCCTGGAAGAAAAGTGGAGGTTGACTCCTTGAGATGCAAAAAGAAATGGGAGCCGAGCCTCATTTTCTCCTCGGAGGTTTCCACTGCCCAGCTCAGCGTGTGCTTGGCTGGATCCAAATTTGCAAGGCTTTGAGGAGCAGCAGCTCCCAGATGAAAGCCCCTGTTGGTGCCTGAGACAAGAGCAAACCTGGCGGCAGGAGCCCCAGCTGGAATCCTGCATGTCAATGGTGTTGAGGTGTGGGAGCTGCCGGGGTGCAAATGCTGATCAGCTGCAGCAAAGGGGCCGGGTAATCCCCCAGGAATGCGGAGCTCGGCCCAAACGCTGCTAATTGCTGCATTCCAGGGGGATTAGAAGGTGGGGATTTCATTTTACCTGCTCCTCACGATATCTCCAGCTCGGGAACAGGTGCCATGGAGGGAACATCCCACAGTGGCAGCTCTGCTGGCACTCTCCACAGTCAGAGTTTTGCTTTCTCTGGCATTTTTGAATTTCTCAGTGGATTTGTGGCCTTTACTTTTATTTTCTAGCCACTTAAATTATTTCCTACTTTCTGAAATATCAAAGAAAGCTGACAAACAAGGCAGAAACATGGAAAGAAAGCAGGATTAGATGGGATAGCAGGAAGGAATCCTTCCCTGGGAGGGTGGTGAGGCTCTGGCACAGGGTGCCCAGAGCAGCTGTGGCTGCCCCTGGATCCCTGGCAGTGTCCCAGGCCAGGCTGGATGGGGTTTGGATCCACCTGGGGTTCTGGAGATGTCCCTGCCATGGCAGGGGTGGGACTGGCTGGGATTTAAGCTCAGCCCAAACCTCTCAATGATTCTTTATCACAGATAAAGGAGCCCTCCAGCTGGAATCTGCAGGGACAGTTATCACACACCCTTCCAAAAGCCAAAAGCATTCTCTGAGGTCAATCTTCCACCAAACTCCTCACCAATTTCTGGTCTGCAGCCTTGCCACAGCATAACAAAATGCAATTTGAGGCACTTCATGGCAGAGAACGTGGCTGTTTGCAGCACTGCTCCCATGAAAACCAGCAGGGCATGCAGGGCCAGGGCAGACAGGACCAGTTGGATACTGGGAATTAGGAATTCCTGACTGGGAGGGTGGGCAGGCCCTGGCACAGGGTGCCCAGAGCAGCTGTGGCTGCCCCTGGATCCCTGGCAGTGCCCAAGGCCAGGATGAGCACTGGGGTTTGCAGCCCCTGGGACAGTGGGAGCTGTCCCTGGATGGGATTTTAAGGTCCCTCCCAGCCCAAACCAGTCTGGGATTCCAGGATCCGGCCTGGGGGAAGCACCACCTTCACTTCTCCCCAGCTTTGGGATGTTCCTGAGCACAGCCATCAGCAGTGGGATAAGAAATAAGAAACCCATCCTGTCAACACCTGCCCTCAGCAGTGTGCTGGGATTTGGGAATTCTCTGCTGGATGACCACAAGCTTTCCTTTTCCCTTTCCCACCAGCCCTTTGACTCTCATCTTCTCCACTGTGTCCTGGGTCACCAGAAAATCCTGCCCCTTCCCTGCTGGGAAGGCAGATGTGGAACAATCCACCTAAAGTACCCAGAATTACATATTCTCCTCATCTTTAAGCACAGAAAACATATTTCTGCATAAACATCAAACATTATGAACACATGTTGAAAAAAAAAACATTAACAAAACACAGTTGGGAAAACCATCTGGGGCAGAATTCCACGATGGGAAATTTCCATCCCAACAGTAAAATGGTTGGGAAATGAAAAGAGGTTGACAAATTGCACAGTGAGGGTGGCTGAGAGCATTCTCAAAGATGCACAGGTTTGACTCAGGAGCTGCAGCCACTGCTTTGCAATGAGGGAATCTCAGCAATTTGCCTTAAATTAGCAGTGCTTAATTTGCAAAATGAAGGAGAATTATAAATCTCTCATTTTTTTTTTACAATATATACTCTTTGGAGAGCTCCAAATTACACCTAATTACCACCTGCAAATGTATTTTGTATTATTAAAGCCTCAAAATTTCGTAATAAAACACATCAGGGCAAGCTGAGTGCCTGATGCTTGTCAGTTCAAACCCCAAGATCCACCAGAATAAACGTGTGACAGAACATCTTGAATTATTTTTGCCACGTGGAACATTTTCCTGGTACAAGAAATGAACACAGTAATCTCCAGAAATCACAGAACCATAACTAAATAACAAAGGATCCCGAGGCAAATTAGGTTTATCTTGAATACCCCCTGACCCTCTTTGTTTGCTGATTTGGCCAAGTCAAGAAAAATGAAGATTTAAAAATCTGATTTCAGGTGGTTTTGGGTTTTTTTTCTGCCTGCTTACCTTTATCTAACTCACTTGAGATGTTCCATGACGACGTGGGCATGAAATCAGCAGCGCCCGAGGAATTCACTCCTGGAAGGGGAAAAGAGAAAAACCACGAGGTGCTGTTAATATTTGGATTCTGTATCATCAGGAATCAGGTTGATGTCACAGGAATGAAAAGATTTGGTGCTCTGTGCTGGCAGCAGCAGCAGCCAAGGGTTAAAGGCAGAGGGCCAGGGCTGCAGTTTGTTTTGCAATGCTGCTCACTGAGAGGCCTCTGCTGATTAAGCAGCCAACCTTTGGGATGGTTTTGACCCACCCTAAAATCTCTCCACGGGTTTTGGAGAGGGAGAATGACTCTGCAGTGGCAGAGCTCAGGGAGACACGGTGCTGAGAGGCTGCTGAGGGTGTTTTCTATTAATATTTACAGGATATTTGGATCCTGAAGCCCCACGTGCACGAGAAGGGATGTGGTTTATACACTGGATAGATGAAAACTCCTGGAAAAAGGGCTGGGAGGACTGAGCTGAACTGCTGGCAAGCTGCTCATTGCTGGGACAATTCCTGAGCCTTCAGGAAAAAGCAGAATGGAGATTCCATTTTCTGTGGAATGGAGATTTCTTCTGGAGCCACCCCCAGGGATAAATAGACTTTAGATGAGCTCTAGTGAGTGATGGTGGCAGGGAGGGGAGCAGGGGTGTGCACACACATTCCATGGCATGGCAAAGCAGAGCACCTCCTGATTCCCTGTGTCCTCCCAGCCCTGAGAAAGCTGACCTGGAGAAGGAGGAGAGAGATGCTGGATGGCCCTGAGTGTGGGAGAGGGAATGTGAAAGAAAAACCAGCAGTGCTCAGGGTGCCAGTCCTGGGAAAAACTCCAGAACTGACAACACAATGACCACATGCAGTATTTTGTTTTTTAAAACTCCAAAATACTGATGTTTTCTTAACCAGGCTTTGAAAACATGGCCTTGAATCTCAGAGCAGACACCCAACAGCTCACCTACACATCAGAAGACCAAATCTTTCCCATTTGTGGAAGCTCTGCAGGCTGGTGATTGGTGATTTTCTGCTGTTCCTCAATTAAAGTTCCAAAGAAGAGCAAAGCATCACTGTACCCATAATAAACACATTATTTGATAAAAGGGCACTCACAGAGCAGCTACACCGTGTAGGAACAAACCACCCCAATGCAGGAAAATAAAACATCCCAGCAAAAAAGTCCAGGAGACATCCCTGAATTCCATTTCTACCTGTGCTGACTCAGGATTGCTGGGCATGAAAGTGAGAGTGGTGCCACCTCCCCTTGGAAAAGCTCTGGGATAATTCCAGGTGAGTTCCCAGCCAGGGAGGAGTCAGGGATTTGCTCACAGCATTTGGGGCACTGGAATAGACTTGCCCATCTGCTGTCACCACTTCAAAATAGGGGAAAAAAATCTGCCTAATGTTAG
This sequence comes from Thryothorus ludovicianus, assembly GCA_013397245.1. Classification (NCBI taxonomy): domain Eukaryota; kingdom Metazoa; phylum Chordata; class Aves; order Passeriformes; family Certhiidae; genus Thryothorus; species Thryothorus ludovicianus. The sequence continues at coordinate 508,113 of VZTB01008991.1, read as the reverse complement.
ATCACAGAATCACAGGATTACTGAGCTTGGAAAAGCCCTCCAAGGTCATCGGTTCCAGGCTGTGCCCAGTCCCCACCTTGTCACCAGCCCTGACATTCTCCTTCCTTGGACACCTCCAGGGATGGGTACTGCAGCCCCTTCCACCAGGAAATTCCTCCTGATGTCCGACCTGACCCTTTCCTGGCACTGCTTGAGGCAGTTTCTTCTTGTCCTTGAAATGAATTTTGAATGTGGAGTTTACAAACTAATTCTTACTTCTTAAAACCTCCCTAATGCCCAGCTTTAGCTTGAACAATGAGATTTGTTTGGAAGAAGAGCCACCCTGAGAAATGTGATCAGCAGGCAGAGCCATTATCCCCTTAAGGTTGGATTTATCCACAGAATCATTCCAGATGAATGATGACTCTTCTTAGCACTGGCAAGATAATTATCTGTTCCAACCTATTAAGAAACGTTGGGTTTAAGTTAATGAGAAGTCACAACAGGCTGTGAAAAGCCAAGTAAAGTGTATTCAAACACACTTCCCACGGAGAAGTTGGCCAAGATCTGATTTTATCACCCTATTGCACAAGTGTGGAGTGAATTTCACAGTCAGGCCTTGTAAAGCCTTTGTGATTAAATAAACTTCAGTGAGGTTTACAAAAAGCTGTACCTGCATTTGTTAGATGAACTAGAGGCTGCAAGTCAAAGAAAGAAGATAACAGAGATGACATCAAGCCCAGAAATAATTGAAAATTTGAATGGGGAATAAATCTGTTGTAGAGAAAAAAGGAGAGAGCGAAGTGAGTCTAGAAATGGGGATATCCTGCTTGCCAGAGCACGAGCAAGGTATGGATGCCACGTGGAGGAATGGGCACATCCAGTGGAAGCATGGCCTGGGATGGAGCTTCTTTTGGGGCAGAGATGGAAATGTCACCCTTTTTAAGGTGGGAAATAAGTGGAAACAAAAATCCAAAGTGTTTTCTTCACGGGCATCTTTTGTATCAATACCAGGGGCTCGTTGTATACCCTGATGTTATATCAAATTGCTACAATTATTTCTATAATCAGGAACAATTTCCTTTTTCTGAGATTGTGACTGCAATTCAGCTCTCACTGTGGGATACCCAAAACAGCAAAAAGAACGAGGAGGTGTTTGGAGAAGGAGTTAGAAGTCTGAACAATAAGATAAACTATTCAGAATTCATGTTTAATTCTTTTAAGAAAAAGTTTTCCATTTGCAAGCCTCTCTCTGAATCTGAGCAGAAAGCCTTCCCCGAGTGAGCTTTGTTATCCTGCAGAGGAATTTGCCTTAGGAAGTGATAAAAGCCCAATTTCCCGAGACATTAAAAGCAAGATTGGGCAAGACATGACTGCAGACACCAACGGGGATTATCCCACGCTGGCAGCAGGGTCAGGGCAGGACAACCTCACAGGGGATTTAGGCCCAGCTCTTTTTGGCCAGATCACACATGAACATTTGCTAGCTGCAGATCTACCAGAAACATCAAATCCCCCCCTAAAAGAGGGGAATAAAATCTCCAGCAAACAAACTCCTCAGCTCTCCCACTCGGGTAGAACCTCAGGAAAACAGGAATGGCAGATAAAGCTATACAGACTTACAGAAAAGCTAATTATCCTAAGTGCTTGGGGTTTTTTTTTGCTTTTCTGCACATTCCAGACCAACACTTCATCTTTCCCTCTGTCTGGTTCCTACCTGACTGATCCCTTCCAGGATCTTCCCACAGATCTGCCTCCTGGCTGTTTTTCCTCTCAGTCCTATCTCCCTCATCTTCCTTCTCTGCCTTTTGCATTCTCTGTTCCACTGATCCTTTGTGAGTTCCCCACACGTTTCCAGATCTCCCCAGATATTCCATTTTGCAATCAGCCACTCTGCAGCCTCTCCACGGCCCACCCCGGAGCTGCTGAAGGAAATTTAGATAGACTGTAATGGATACAACCCATTATTTACTGATTTTCCTGTCTGTTTAAAAGCTGGCACCATCCTGAAACCTCTATCATAGATCTCAAATTTTGCTGATACCTTTAACACGTGGAAGGATTTTCAGGACATCAGTACCTCTCTGTCTGCATCAGAATTCTCCTCTTCCCAAAGGAGGTGGGAGATGTGAATACTTCAATGGGTTGAGTGAGGGAGAAGTGCCAGAAGATGTGGAATGGTTGAGCATTTGTGCTCTTTGAGTGAGCAGGTGTCTCTCAAGGAGAATCTACAGCCTTTCATAGCAGGTGATCCCACAGGTCAAACCCCATGGATACTGATCCTCACCCCACAGGACAAACCTTCCATGGATTATTGAAAAACAACAGTCCATGTTAAAAACACATTCCTGCAAGATGCCTCCACCTCCCGTGCTCAGGTGAAGCTGCTATTTCAAATATTTTGGAAGACAAGAGCCTACAGTTACACACAATAAAATCTGCCCCAGATCAGACCTCATAAAGCTGTCCCTGGGGAGGAGGGTGAAATGCTGCACTGGGAAATGTGGCATTTCCCAGTTTATTGTGCTCCACCTGGTTATTCCAGGGCTGAAAAAGCAATGGGTCTGCCAAAACCTTGCCTGGGCAGCTCCAGAGGATAAGGATTTACCAGATCACAGAGTCCCAGAGTTTGGGAAAGCCTTGGAGGATCATCCCAGTGCCCCATGCCCAGCCCAGAGCACTGAGTGCCACATCCTGGAATTCCTTGGACACCTCAGGGATGGGCACTCCAAACCTCCCTGGGCAGCTCCATCCAATCCTGCCCACCCTTTCCATGGAGAAATTCTTTCCAATATCCAACCTGAGCTGTCCCTGGCACAGCTTGAGGCTGTTTCCCCCATCCTGTCCCTGTTCCCTGCCAGGGAATTGTGCAGAGCCAGGAGGAGCCTCCTCTGCTCCAGGCTGAGCCCCCCCAGCTGCTCCTCACAGGATTTAAATGATTCCTCCAGAGTTCCAAACTGTCATCACCGTGTCCAAAATGCATTTTCTGCTGGCAAAGGACCCTCTGGAGCTCTCCATGCAGCCGGGGCAGAGATGAAGTTGTGAGGTGCCAATAACCTTCAAATGGTTAATTTTGTCCAACCCTTAAAATATAAAAACTCCTGCACATCTACCTGTTATCATTATTGACAGCCCTGGGCAGGTTAATAATTGGCATTAGATAGGGAAATTTTCAACACCAGTGAACAATTCAGGCCCTGTGGATTTCAAACACACGAGACATTAATTTCCAGCTTCAAAAGGGAGACGTGCAGCGGGATGATTTCATTTAGTGCAGGACTGGAAATTGTTAGGAACTTCATTTATATCCCATCTCTTCCATCTATCAGAGCACCTCACCACTGCTACTGGCACTTTCATCAGCACGACCTCTCTGCCTGGGAGACTTTCTAAACCTCCAGGCTCCCCGGGGCTGGAGGCAAAGGCCAGGATTAACCCATTTAGGATGCACCATCAGGAGGAATCCCAGTGCCCTATTTATGGCTTCAGGGCAGGCAGCCCGAAGTGTTTCACACACCTGAGCCCTCTGCCTTCCCTCTTCCTGCAGATCTGCCCTCTCCCGTGAGGACACACCAGCTTTTGGCCCAGAGGGGGGCAGAACTGGGGGTACCCACCCCAAAACGCGACTGGGGAGATTAAAACTCCTTCTCAAAAAGTGTCATTCTTAAGATTTGTTGTCAAATTTGGCAGGAAATGATTGCTACATCCGAGTCTCTGCAAACTCCTAAAATACCTTCGGATGATTTGGCAGCAGCCTGGTGCCTTCCTCAAGTCGGTATTTTTAGTAACTTGATCTTTGGCTAAGGTCGTATCAGTTAAAAATTGTTTTCTTCCGCGGGATTGGAGCCATCTCTCGGAAGAAGAGGTTTTTAAGAGGCCCATTTTATATGCTAATACCTTAATCCTAAATTTCTAATTACCGCCCTACAACTCCTTTTGATTGCAGCTATTAATTACAGATTATCATTAATGTTACACGGATTTAGAAGTCACTGTGGAATCTGGGTGCACTTTCCATTACTCCAAATTGGGTCGTTAACAGTTCCACTTAAGAAGAGCAAAACACCGAGCCCTGGAGCAAGGCACAGCTTTAATGACAGGGAATGAAGAGAAGAAATGGCCACTTGGCCGAGGGCCAGCATCTCACAGCTCACACTTGCACTGCAGGAACTCACAGGGTCTCCGAGTTTTTCTAGGAATTGTTATTTATACTCTGCTCAGGGTGTGTGGGAAGGTGTTGGAGGGACACGGGGTTTTCCTGCCCATAAATATGGAGTTTTAATAGATATGGATCCAGTCTGGTGGATCTTTGGTAGCTGTAACACTGGAAGAGGGCACAGCAGAGCTGCTTGCCAGACAAATTTACAAATGCTGAGAATCTGCATAATAAACACAAATTTCCCACCTCTCCAAACCTGCCTGGATTTTTTTTTCCAAGCTCTGAGCTCTTCTGGGCACCTCAGACTGGCAGAAGGAGAGAAGAGAAAGTGGAAATGGGAAGCACACAAAGAAAACTGGGCGACTGCAAGAGAAGGAAGAAAAAGCCGACAAAAGCAGGAGGAAATTAGTGGATGGGGCTCGTCCAGAAGAAACAAAGGAGTCACAAAAATCCATCGGGATATCACAGGAATGGAGAAGGATGTCCTGGGGCAGCATTAAGCAAAGATCTCTTCAGTGCCAGGAATGGTGAGGAAGGGTCCAGGGAGGGATGGGAGGCAGCACTGTGGCACAGCAGTGCCTGGGTTTTCCAGGATGGTTTCCCTCCCAAAAGTTTTGGAGTCTGAAAAGTGCTGAGATCCCTGCAGAGCCTCCCTTGCAGTGCCTACACACCCTGGTGACTCCAGGTGATGCACAGCCCACACTCACTCGTGGGATTTGCTTTCCTGAAGGCACCAGTGTCACTCAGGAGCGTTCTGAGGGCCTGTCCCTCCCCTGGCACACGTTCCTGTTCATTCCCCTCCCCAGCAGCAGAACCAGCTCGGGACAGACACGCTCAGAGACCAAGGATGGAGTGGCTGGACAGGGCTTGGCTTTGCTGCACCTGCTGCCTCGTCCCTGGCTTCCATCAGTGCCACTGCACTAAATCCACCCACAAAGGCTCGAAAGAAGGCGAAGGCAGCCAAGCCCGGGGAGGGCAAACAAGAAATCATTTACACCCCCCATAAATCGCCGCACACCGTAACTCCTCGCACCTCGGGGGCCACGGCTGACAGCAGAGGATAAGGAGACCAGCAAGCCACAATTAAACCCTTATAACTTGTGAAGAAAACTACAGCAGAAGGCTGCCACGTGCAAATCCACGACTTATTTTTCCGAGCCCGATAATTATTTTTGTTGCGGCGACGAAAAACGGGCCCGTGTCAGCTGATGAATTAATGGGAGGGCCTGAAACAATTACTCCTTAAATACACAGAAGGCTCCCCAGTGTAAACACGCTCCCTTCTCCTGCAGATCCTCGTGGTACGAGGCAGACCTGCCCCATGACTTATTGGCTGCCCATGATGGAGCAGTAAATGCTGCCTCGGATTTTACATGGCTCGATGGTGATTAATGCACGAGCTGCCAACTGCAGCCAGGGGCTGGAACACAAGGCCACACTGTGAAACCTATGCTAATAGAGCACAATTTATATAAAAAGGGGGGAATGTAAATATTTAACTGATGCCGGAGCTGGATGCTTTGGCCAGGCTGGGACTGAGCTACATTGATTGTTCAGGAGGAACTGACACCCTAAAACCCACACAGGCCTGATCTCAGACAGGCTCGGAAGGTGGATTCAAAACTTCATTTCTTCTGCTGAAAGGTTGTTTTCTTCAATTTTGCTTCAAGTGGAGCAGATGCCACTTGTAAGAGCTGCTGTGTGTGTGGAGAGCTGGGCCCAGCTCAGGTGAAGCAGTGGCAGGCAGGATCTTGACCCTCATCCCCCAGAGACCAAGGCCAAACCAAGGCCCTCCAGCTAATTTGTGTTTATTAGCAGCCTCCAGAGAGGGCAGGGGCTCCGGGAGGTGAAGACTGAGCTCCCTTCTCATGGCTCTGGGTTGGGTTTCAATCACAGCACAGGCTGTCCTTGTCCTGTCCCCTGTCCTGCCCCCTGTCCTGCCCTCCTGGCACTTCTGATCCAGGCTGTCCTCACAAAAGCAATTCTGCAGGTAATTAATCTGCACAAAAGGTTTACATCAATGCTTCAGAGGTTTCCTTTTAATCCCTTCGTTGATGGAAGGAGTTAATTGATTTAGCCACAGTTACAACTTATTTACTGCAAGAAAGTTCCCTAAATCCAAGATTCAGCAGGATCTGGAGTCAGGTACTCAGTAACATCAAGAAAAATTAAATCCAAACTTAACCAAATTTATCTTCACTGCTGCTGTCGGGGGGATCTTAAGCTCCATCAGTGGCTGCAGCATGGTCTCATACAGCATTCCCCACGATTTCCAAGGATATTCCAGGGAATCCCAAGCCATCCCAGGCATGCAGAGCTCAGAGCACGCTGGCAGCCTTAACAACAGCCACCAAATCCAAAGATTTGACAAAACCATCCTCCTGAATCCTCGCGTTATGCAGCAATCCTGCCCTTCCCAGAGCTCAGCCAGGCCTGTTTTTGTCGGCGCACAAGAGCCACTTCTAAAAAACACAATTAAGACGTCGAGAGCCTTCACCTTAATTGCACCCAGCAGCACAAATGTCTGTGGGCTTCGTGACCCCGTAATGGCTTTGCCACAAAAACCCAGCCCACAGTCTCTAAAAGTTAATAGCCTGTACAATGGAAAATCAACAGGAGCGGGGCACAGTCGGCTCGTTCAGCCCTAACTGCTTTAGCAGCCGCGGAAGCCTCACGGAAGGATAAACCACTGATGATTTTTTTATTAGCTCAACAAACAAGAAGCTCAGCATTTGGTGCAGCGCTACTGCAGAGCCACAGGGATTAGGTTTCAAAGCCGTGGCATCTGCCATGCTTTAAGGAACTCGTTAGGCTGGAAATGGATATAGGCTCCCTCTGGAAGGCAAGGCAATCCAAATAAACACTGCTGAGCACAGCAGCACATCCACGTGAACCTCCAGGGGACCCCAGCAGCAAAGCCCACAGCAGGGCCAGGGCTTCTGAACTTCCAGGGGACCCCCTGTTCTCTGAGGAGAAAAGCCACAGCAGTGCCAGGACTTGTGAACTTCCAGGGGACTCCCTGTTCCANGAAGCTCAGCATTTGGTGCAGCGCTACTGCAGAGCCACAGGGATTAGGTTTCAAAGCCGTGGCAACTGCCATGCTTTAAGGAACTCGTTAGGCTGGAAATGGATATAGGCTCCCTCTGGAAGGCAAGGCAATCCAAATAAACACTGCTGAGCACAGCAGCACATCCACGTGAACCTCCAGGGGACCCCAGCAGCAAAACCCACAGCAA
>VZTB01008991.1:468932-499416 GCA_013397245.1 Thryothorus ludovicianus | reverse complement strand
CCCCAGCAGTGCAGGGTTTAGGAACATCCAGGGAACTCCCTGTTCCTCCCCCAGGATCTCCAAGCCCCAGCAGTGCAGGGTTTAGGAACATCCAGGGGATCCCCTGCTCCTCTCCCAGGATCCCCAAGCCCCCAGCAGTGCAGGGTTTAGGAACTTTCAGGGAACTCCCTGCTCCTCTCCCAGGATCCCCAAGCCCCACCAGTGCAGGGTTTTTGTGGCTGATCCCAATCCCTGCTCTCCAGGCCAGAGCAGAGCAGCAGTCTCAAGCTCAGCAGGTGATCAGAGCGAGTGGCTGCCAAGGTAAGCCCGGCCTAGGGATGGTGCTGAGCCCAAATTCTCACACACTCATTTTGGGGCTCCATTTCACTGCTGCTTCATTCCCACCCCTCAGCTCTGGGAGCACCAGGAAGATTTTGCACGGGCTATTTACAGGGCAGGGAAAACACAGCTTCTCCTCGAAGGCTCTGGGGCAAACGTGACCCCGGGAAATGGAGATGGAGGAATGGCCTGGAGAATTCTCCCTCATTTCCCAGGGAATATTTGCAGCCTGCTCCTCCAGCTTTCCTCCACTCATCTGTAACGAGTTCCCAAACCACTCCTTGTGGTCAAGGCAGATTTTTGTGCTGTTTGGCTTTTCAAGTTTCCCAAAGTTCATTCCCAGGTCCTTTCCCTACGCTGCTTTGCCCCACTCCCCACCATGTGCAAAACCTCATTTCACCAAAACAGAAAATCCTGATGGATGAAGGATGGAGACAATGGAGATAAGTGCAATTCTGATCTTTGGAGGGAGGATTTTTGGGCGGATTCCTGCCTGAGAGATACAGAGCACTGATTGCACAAAGTCTAAACACTCCATCAGTGATAGGAGAAATATGTTGGAAATATGCATTTTTTATTCTGGCAATTCCCTTATCACGTTCGGGATTCTGGTCAAATATCACAGTCTAACACCTGTTTAATTTAACTTAAAGTGCTGAAGTAACCAAACTCCTTTCCCTGTGGCATTAGAAGACTAAAATCTTTCCACTGTTTAACACACGGGTGTTCGAGGAATATTTGAACCTAATCCAGATTTTACTGAGATACTTAGAAAATCCAGCATCAGTTAATGATTTTGGATGCTGATTCAGGTTTGTGCATGTCTTTAATCCTCCTGAAGCACAGCACTGCCAAACTGTGTGTTTTCTCACCCAAATTCCCAAATTAATTAACTCTGACAGGGGGTTTGTGTGCTGCTCTTATCCATAGTGTTTGCATAAGGCCAGGGATAGCAGATTAGAGCATTACAATAATCCTTTAAAAAATTAGCTATTAAAGACTCAGGAGGGGCATCAGAGAAGAAATTTAAACTAAAACAGAGCAGATTTAAATTAAAAGTTAAGGAGAAATTGTCTCCTGTGAGGGTTGTGAGGGCCTGGCATGGTTTTCCCAGAGAAGCTGTGGATGCTCCATCCCTGGAAATGTCCAAGGCCAGGTTGGAGCAACCTGGGATCATGGAATAGTGGGATAGTGGAAGGTGTCTCTGTCCTAGGTAGGGGATGGAACTGGATGAATTTTAAGGCCCCTTCCAACCCAAATCTGTCTGGGATTCTCTGATTTTTTCCACCCCCTGCCATGAGCCACCTTCCACCATCCCAGACTGCTCCAAGCCCCGTCCAACCTGGCCTTGGACACTGCCAGGGATGAGGATTCCACAACCTGTCAGAAATATTCTCCATTTATGCCAAAGGCAGGGTGAAAAACACCTGCAGTAGGAGCCATAGTCACAAAAAGATGTGTTTAAACCAGGACTGGATTCCACAGGGAGGAATATCCTGGCTAAAGGGCCCCCTCTCTCAGTGCAAGCTGCAAACACCAATCATGCACAAGTGTCTTTTCTCAGCTCACTTCTCAGCAGACTGGCTCTTGTTTGGAATGGGCAGGCTGAAGGTGGGAATTCTTGGGAGATGTGGTTCCCTCCAAACCACGGAGCAAACGGTGCCCTGTGATTTTGGTTTCCTGGCATTACTGCCCTGGAGCTTTGGGAGCATTTGATCCCTGCCCAAACACACTCCCCACACACAGTGCACACCAAGCCAGGTCTGGGGCTGGGATACACAATCTGGGATGCTGTCACATGCCAGACATCTCACTGTGAGCATTCCCAGTGCTCCCTGAGAAGCATTTCCTGTGCCCAGGAAAATCTGCCTTTTAATTGACTGATGCAGGGAGTGGGGAGAATTTTACTATCACAGCTTTGATGCTGCTCCTGCAAGCTAAAATTAAAAAAAAAGGAATTATTGCATCAACTTTATCCAGATCTTCCTGAGCACTCCAAAGATATTGTCAGCCTGCAGTTCTAGTCTCCTGCAGTGTCATATCCAAAGCAATAAATGTAATTTCTATTTATTGCCAGCAATGAGCAGAATCTCTGTTATTCCCTTCCAGGATGGAATTAATTATTAAACATATTTGGGGACTTTTATACAATGCCTAGCTGAGCACAGGGATGTAAATGAGGAGTGATTCTTGCAGTGGGGTGTGTGAATCCAAGAGAGCAATCTGGAAACAAGTGACAAGAGATGACAGAGCTGCTGTCTGTGCCATCTGTGAGCCCTGGACATTGCCCTTCCCAGTTTACCTTTACAGAAAGAACCCAAACTCCTCTGAACGTTTTCCTGGCTTTAAACAAACTTTGAGAAATGGAATGAGAGATAACCTGCCCACTTTATATCAGCCCAGAGGTGAACTCCAACTTCCCAGGAATGGGAGAGGATGGAAGTGGGGAATGGGATGAGGCACCTGTAGATGCTCCAGCCTCCATCTGGCCCTTGCAGGGCTCTCCCTGTGTAGCTGAAGCTCTTTAAGTGTGGCAGAGGAAAAGAAATTCTCTCTACTCTTTGCATTTCCCCACTGTGGAACACATACAGCAGCACCTTAAAGACACTGCTGGCTCCTCAGAACAAAAAGCTGATTTCTTTTCCTCCAGGCATGAGCACAGGTGACCTCCTGGGGCCAGGGCCACCAGCTGTCCCCCTGGAGCTCCTGTCCGTATCCATGTGGTGCTTCCAGTTCTGGGAGGGTTCCCAGAGGGGCAGCTCTGACCAACAGGCACAGACCCAGGAGTGCCTCAAGCTTTCAGATTGGCTCCCTGAGTGCCATCATCCCTGAGTGCCATTGTCCCTGAGTGCCAGTATATCCCTGAGTGCCATCTGAGTGCCATTATAACCCTAAGTGCCATCATCCCTGAGTGCCATTGTCCCTGAGTGCCAGTATATCCCTGAGTGCCATCTGAGTGCCATTATAACCCTAAGTGCCATCATCCCTGAGTGCCATTGTCCCTGAGTGCCAGTATATCCCTGAGTGCCATCTGAGTGCCATTATAACCCTAAGTGCCATCATCCCTGAGTGCCATTGTCCCTGAGTGCCAGTATATCCCTGAGTGCCATCTGAGTGCCATTATAACCCTAAGTGCCATCATCCCTGAGTGCCATTGTCCCTGAGTGCCAGTATATCCCTGAGTGCCATCTGAGTGCCATTATAACCCTAAGTGCCATCATCCCTGAGTGCCATTGTCCCTGAGTGCCAGTATATCCCTGAGTGCCATCTGAGTGCCATTATAACCCTAAGTGCCATCATCCCTGAGTGCCATTGTCCCTGAGTGCCAGTATATCCCTGAGTGCCATCTGAGTGCCATTATAACCCTAAGTGCCATCATCCCTGAGTGCCATTGTCCCTGAGTGCCAGTATATCCCTGAGTGCCATCTGAGTGCCATTATAACCCTAAGTGCCATCATCCCTGAGTGCCATTGTCCCTGAGTGCCAGTATATCCCTGAGTGCCATCTGAGTGCCATTATAACCCTAAGTGCCATCATCCCTGAGTGCCATTGTCCCTGAGTGCCATCATCTCTGAATGCCATCAACCCTGAGTATCATTGTCCCTTTATCCCTGAATGCCATCATTCCTGAGTGCCATCATCCCTGAGTACCATTGTCCCTGAATGCCATTGTCCCTGAGTGCCATTATCCCTGAGTGCCATCATATCCCTGAGTGCCATCATATCCCTGAGTGCCATCATTCCTGAATGCCATCATTCCTGAGTGCCATTGTCCCTTTATTCCTGAATGCCATCATCCCTGAGTGCCATTATATCCCTGAATGCCATCATCCCGGAGTGCCATCGTCCCTGAGTGCCATCATTCCTGAGTGCCATTGTCCCTTTATCCCTGAGTGCCATTGTCCCTGCCCTCGTGCCAGGCCCAGAGAAGCTGGTCTCAGCTCCAAAGGATAAACACTGAGCTGCACACACAGAAGTCTCGGTGACCTCAGCTTGTGTTTATGGAAAGCAGTGCAGGTGGGTTTACATTTCAGATAAATAAATACAAAAATGCTCCAGAACCCTCGGGAGTCAGCAGAGAGCAGCGTGGTGGGACTGGCTCCTTGTGTACCAGGTTCAGAAGAAAGTCCCAGCGGTCCCCAGTGTCACTGGGGTGGGAAAGAGCCAGGCTGGAGAGAGGCCAGGAGATTCCCTGCCCTGAGTGATTAAACTTGGAGCAAAACCAACAGCCAGCCAGAGAAAAGAGGAATTTTCCCAGGGACATGTTTGACTTGAGCAGGGATTTCTCCTTAGCAATAATGAAAATGAATATTTGTGTGTCCCCTGCCCTGACTGCAGCCTGGTGGCACTGGGATCAAACAGACAGCGAGGAAAGTGCTGGAATTGCAGCTGTTTCAATGATCACTTGTGATGCTGCTGCCTTTATTCTGTGAGGAGTCCAACAGAGCTCCAGGGAAAGCAGTGTGGTTTTTCAAGAGGCACTTGGGCTCGCTGCCGCTCCCATTGAAGCCTCCAGAAAAGCTGCCACTGAATTAGGAAATGCTGAGCACTTGTGAGAGCTGCACAAGGGCGGGAGAAGTGCTGGCTAAAGCCATTAGCTCACAACTGCTCTGCAAGCTACAAGCAAGGAAAATAAAGGCGGCAAAGCAAAAGCAAAGAAAGGCAGAGAAATGTTTGAAAGCCCTTCCAAAGCATCACAGGCTGACAGCCTGCAGCCCCTTTCATCTGCTGCAGGCCACTTCAGCAGGCTCCAGGATTTAATTAAATGGAATGTTTATTTACACAGCTCAGGAGAGGGGCTCGGCAGCCACCAGAGCCACCTCACTGAGGTTTATGGACTGAAGGAGCTGGGAGTTTGGCAGACTGGGATATAAAGTAAAGGCAGGATTGCTGGAATTGGGAGTGATCTGGGCTGGTGGTGTGGGCAAGAACCACAACTTTGACTGACTCTTGGTGGGGAATTTTCTGTCATGTCAAGAAACTCCTGCTGTGACCTGAGAGACACAAAAGAACCACGAGAGCAAAACCCATGTCCTGGGTGGCACTGCAGGCTGTCCCCAGCAGTGTGTGCTCTGTGTTCTGTCCCAGCTGCTGGAACTGGGCTGGGCTCACCCTGTGTCCATGTTCAAACCCACCTGGGGCAGTTTCTTTATCCCTGCCAGGACCCAGCCCTCCTCCAGGCACAGATCCTCTGCTCAGGGGCCACTGAGTGTCCCTGCAGGGCTCAGAAACTTCCAGCATCCCCCTGGCAGCTGCTGCAGCCAGCCCAGGAGCCAAGCATTCCTACCTGGAGCCAAGCTGGCCTTTGGCACAGCCAGCAGCCTTTGCCATTCCCACAGGGACACCAGGCCCAGCCATCCCCACTGCACCTTCCCAGGGAAACTCCCCCTTTGTGCAGGATCCCTGCTCCAGCAGAGCCACCTGTGCCACTGCAGGAGGGCTGCAGCCACCATGGCATGGCACTGCCACCAAGCCCTGAGCCACAGGGCTCAGCTGGGATCCTGACTCTGCCCCTGCCCTTGGGGTTTGTGTCACTGCACTTTTATTGTAGCTCTCCTCATGCAGAACTGTTCTTGCTGTCCCCACCTCTGTGCCTGAGAGCCCCTTAATTTCCAATGATGATAATTGGGAGGGAGGGGGTTTGCATTCTCCATTCCAAGGGAGGCTCTGGGCATTCAAACCAAGACAACCCAGCAGCACCCACTGACCCAGGGCACGAGCCAGAGGAGCTGATCCCACTCTGGAGTTTGTGGGAATGGAATGGGATGGGATGGGATGGGATGGGATGGGATGGGATGGGATGGGATGGGATGGGATGGGATGGAACCCATGGAGTTTGCTGGTGACACCTTGATAAAGTGCAGAGTTTGTGAGCTCCTGCAGGCAGCTGAGCCCCAGCAAACAGCAGCAGCAGAATTGCTCAAGCCCAGGATTTGCTTTGGCACGGGGTTAGGACGCCGTGGCACCGCTCGTGTGTACTCAGCAATTTTAGAATCCCAGGATTTCTCCTGCAGATCTAATAAGAGCTCTCAGAGCAGTTGCTGCCTGGGTACAAAGCAGACAAATGAGGAAAATCAAGACTTTTGTTTTCACTGGGCTGTCAGCTCACATTTAGCAGCGGGGCTCGAGCTCCCTGGCCCAGGGTGCTGTGCTCCATCCCGGATTTTGTGTGAAAAATGACACAAGGTGCTGGCATTTCAATAACTCAGCCCCTAAGGACCCTTTACACACAAACATTTGTATTCCTCAAAAGGTGGATGTGGAAGGACAGGAATGAAGGAGCTCTCCCTTCAGACAACTCAACCAGACTTGCAGCTGCCAGAGGATTTGAGCAGCAGCCCAAATTCATTTATCCATTTAAAGATTCTGCTTTCATTGCCTCAGATTGAGGGAGCTGTGATTCCAAGGGCTGCTCTTCTTTAAGGACGCCCAGGGTTACACCCAGGCTAAGGGAGGCCTAAAATTTGTCCAAAATGGAGCAGAATTGGTGCTTTACTTCACTGACTCCTTCACTCAGCTCTGACAGGAGCAAAATCTGCCATTACTGCACAAATGTCTGGCATTCTTTCCTGTCCAGAATACAGAAAAGAGGAATGGATTTAAGGAAAGCATTTTAAACACAGGGACCTGCTGTACCAGAACAATTATTGTTGTACAAGAGCAGTTATTGGCTATTTCCTCGTGCTCATCTTCACTCTAAAGGAGGAAATTCCTGAAATAAAAGCAGACACTGGAGCAAAGGTTTTCTGTCTCTTTTCCATGCACTGCTGGAGCTAGTGCCACAGAGAGGGAGGATCTGCAATGAAGAGTGCTCTGAGTCTCATGGTACAGGCCCTGAAAACCCTACACAGATATTTTTTTGTTGAAAAGGATCAGGAAAAAAAAAAAAAAGAGAAAGATAATCCTTGAAAAATAATCTTCCAAATAAACAGAGCAGCCTATGGAGAAGGGATCAGCAGAGAATTTGGAGGGAACACCAGAGAGAGCCTGAGAATGATCCTTTCTTCAACAACATGTGACCTTCCACCTTAATTCTTTCTTTATTAATCATTGACTTCCTGCCTTTGAGAGTGATAAAAATGGCAAATACCCCCAGAAACAAAGGAAAATGGCACTTAGTGGGAAATGGAGATGAGACTCACAGCAAAATGGTGATTTTAGCAAAATATCTGCCCATCGTCTGTGCTGAGGAGCTGTGACCCTGGTTTTGTGTCAGCAGCTCCCACATGAAGAAAAATTCACCTTAAAATATCCTTCCCCAGCCCCACAAGCTGCTGATACCTGGCTGTACAACCACTTACTGACACAAGTTATTGGGAATATGCATTTTAAATCCTGGGAAGGTAAATCTGGGTTTTTCCTCCTCGCTTTCCTGTTGCACATTCTGACACATTCAGAAAGAATCAGCACAAAAATTAACCGAGGGTAAGTCACACAAAGATGGGGGGAAAAACACAATTGAAACAAAATTGGAGTGATAACTGCTGATCTAAACAAAGAAAAAAAAAATATTTAGTTGAAGATGAGAAGAGAAAAAACCCAACCTGCAAACCAGATTATGCAGCTCGTGTGCCAAATGCCTCATTTTGGAATGAAATCAGCAGTGGCTGCTGAAATCAGCAGGGTCCAAGTGAGCTCCAGAGCTCTCTGGCACCCCGATTCCCCAGCAAGGATGATTTATAACCTCGCTTTGCAATTGCCCCCTTGGAGCAGGGCCCGTTTTGAACCCCATCCTAACGAGCTGATCTGGGGCTGGAATTCTCCAAACGCCCGCTGGCAAAAGCTGGAAGCGAGGAATCTTTAAAAGTGTTCAATTTTTCAAAGATTTACTGGGAACATAATAGCAAATATGGTTGGAATCAGCAGCCAAAGGGATTTTTTTTTTATTTTTTTTTTCAGCCTGGAGAGAGCAAGTAGTCTGTTGTTCCTTACATCTGGAACAGTAGTAATCTATTCCTTAAGCCTGAGCAATCAAATTACTCTAATTTTCTGTTGTCTTGGCTTGAATAAATATTTTCAAGACAAGTTATGTTAAAAATATGCACAGGCTGAGTGCACAGTGAAATGTGCTTAACATCTGTGCTGCAGTTTAGTGGGGCAAGATGGAAAGGTATCCCAATGGAAAGGGACTGCAGAAAAATCACTCCCTTTCCACTGGAATTAACAACCTACTAAAGGATAACTATTGGACAAAATAGGGGAATTTAAATGAATGATAGAGGAATAAATAGATAAATAGAATATACAGAACTAGGGAGAAAATATATATAGGAATAGAGGGGAAATTAGGGAAAAATTAGACTAAAAGGGAGGCTGGAATTCCTGTGGCAGCTGCAAAGGAATAGATCTCAAAGGGGTGGTGGGCTGAAAATAAGAATTTTTCATCATTTCTTGGGATCCAGCTCTGGTTGGGCTGATTGGGCACTGGTTAAAAATAAAAAAAAATAAAAAAGTGAGAAAAATTTTAGGGTTTTCTGCCTTTGGAATCCCCTCACAGCCCTTGCAGGTCTCACTCTCCATGTGAGGAAGGGATTTGTGCTTTTAGGAAAAAACCAGAAAATTGGGACTTTCTCATTGCACTCCCAAGAACTGAAACATCCCGAGATGTTGAGTGGAAAAACAAGGGGCCATAATTATAATTCCTGCTCAGTGATAATTAATTCTGGCCAAAAGCAGCAGGGAAATGCTCCCACTTTTCCAGCAGATGGCAAGGCAGAGGCTGCAAGGCTCTGACCCCGAGCACCTCCGAGGGCAGGGGATGAGGGGAGAACTGTGCCAGGTTTGGGATCAAAGCCCCATGTGCTTCTCATTTTCCCCCTCGGCATCAGGGATGGGCTGACAGGCGTTTCTTAACTGCAACAGCACTTCCAGTCTGAAACAGGTCACTAAAAGAGGAGTTATTTTTCATTTCCAAGGCCCCACTTGCATTCCAACGGAAGGAAGAAAATGAAGGCACTTAACTCTTTTTCACTAAAGCACTTTTCCCCTCCCATTACTTTTCCCTGCAATGTTAGGACACGGGGAATAGATTTGGGATGAAGATCTTTTCCCAAGAATTGTCTTCTGCCATTTTTCATTAGGAGAAGTCAAGACTTGGAATGGTTTTCCCCTACCAGGCAATGCCTGGTGGAGTGGGAAGCTCGGGGTTGGAATGCAGATGTGCACATCTGTAGGTATTTATTCCTGCTCTGCAGGTTTCAAAAAATAAAGACTTGATGGCCTCCCTTCAACTTAAAATCTTAAAACTGGTTTTAAATCTTGGCATGTTGAAAGCCTTTGCCCTCTCCTGCTCTCCCATTTAGATGTTTGAGCTTCCACCACGATTCCAGGCTCCTTCCTACGGACACAAACGTGGGTTTGATGACAAATTCTGGACCAGCATTCCAGCAAAACATCAGGAAACCCAAAACACCCCTGGAGTAGGGACCCTTCCCCCTGAAGCTTTTGCTGCTGTTCAAATCCACATTCCCAAGGCAGAGCAGAGGGAGGGGAGGGGATGAGGAAAGCCAAGAGCTGCAGAGTTTTTTCCCTGTGCTTTGAAGAGAGAATTATGTCTGTTGAGATAGAGAGTAATTGATGTTGAAAATGCACCAATAAATTAATATCACAGCAAAGCCGAATCCCAGGATTTATGGGAATGCAATCCAGGCCTTTTGGTAAACAGATCTGAAGTGCAGACGATCGGGGAGGATAAGAAATACAGAAGCTTGGGTTGCTTCCAACCAAGCAGATTAATGTCAATATTTAAGAAAGCCCCAGAGAAAAGGAAGAAAAAAAAAATGCAGCCATCTGAAACAAAATACTGAGTAGTGCCAGGGCTGGAGGATTATCCAAACAGCAGAATTTTCACCCTGCTGCTCTGGATGGGTTTGAGTCCAGGGAAGTGCCTCTCTCTGAGAAGAGTGAGAATGGAAGTGCTCACCTTTGGCATTTTCTGAGGTTGGAGGGGCCATCCCAGAGATTACAGCCTGAAATCCCAAAGATTGCAGCCTGAAATCCCACAGATTATAGCCTGAAATCCCACAGATTATTGCCGGAAATCCCAAAGATTACAGCCTGAAATCCCAAAAATTATAGCCTGAAATCCCAAAGATTACAGCCTGAAATCCCAGAGATTACAGCCTGAAATCCCAGAGATTACAGCCTGAAATCCCAAAGATTACAGCCTGAAATCCCACAGATTACAGCCTGAAATCCAAATGATGAAAGCCAAAGTGGGCTCTTTTTTAGAAGCAGCTCCCCCAGTTTTTCAGTGGCTCTCGTGTGGATTATTCCTGCATTTATCCCAGGTTCTTTCAGTTCCTGCTGCTCCAGATTGTCTTCAACTTTTCAACCTGGAGCATTTTACTTTAATACACAGTTTACTGCCCTGTTCCACAACATGTGGAAAGGATTATAAAACTCTATGTGAACCTATCAGACAATATTTAAACTCTACTTAAAAACTTCTGAATTTCTCAAATATTTCATTTCTCCTTTCTTAACCCTTCTGCTCTTTGAAAGACAGCACAGCTTTGAAAGAAGCTGCCTATCATTTTATTTTTCTAGTTTTATTTTACTAATATCTGTTTGATTTGGGCTGAGCTGAGCTAATTCTCTGTAACTGATCTGGGTATCATTTAACTCCTGTGGGTGTAAGCTTTCCCCTAAAGACAATTTAAAAATTATATTTCTAATCCTCTTATCTCTCCACTGTATCATCCATCTTGCTTGTAGGTTTTCTGGAGAGAATGATTTAATTATGAATGAATTCTTTCCATTTGGATTTGTTTATTTTTAGGAGAGATAAATTATCTCCCTCTCCATGAGAGACAGCAATTAAAATATTTCTAATTATAAATCTGAGAGTGGTGCAATTCCAAGGACTTCAGTGATTCTTTGCTGGGGTGGCAGAAATAGAACTTTTAGTTATTCGTGGTTTCTTTCTCCTAAAAAATAAAATAAATAAATAAAAGGAAAAAAGCAGTATTTGTGTTGTTAATGGAAAAGGAATTTAAACAGGAACTTCTGGGACAAACTGTCTGAAGTTCTCCTATAATCAATATTTTTCTACATAAACAAGAATCTAGAAATAACTCATATTTATAAATATGAAGCATTTTGGAAGGGAGGCATGGACTGTGTGTGTCACAGCAGAGAAGATCCATGGATTTTCAATTAACATGGTCCATTTACCTAACAAATACACTGTGAGGTGCTCATAAAACAGATAAATATGGACAGGGATTCACAATAATTCTTCCCTCCAAGCTCAGAAACTTGGGATTATCTGGTATCCTTGGCATTTTGGGCTGGGTTTTTGTGGTTCTTTTTTGACATAGACCCTCTTACAGCTAAATATTTAAGCACAAACTTAAGTCTCAACTCAACTAAACTTCACTTCAATAAAATTATTTAAAATCTTTGCTGGACTGGGCCCTGGAATACATTCAGGAAAAATGGGTTTGAGGGTTTTTGTTAAAGTTTTACTGGGTGCACAACACATTAAGTGTGTTCCACTCTGTTTAATTAACATTCCTGCTAAGATTCCCTGAAAAGTTCAGCAATATGGGATTCTTCAAAGGACTGGCTTCAACCTTTGACCCTCTGGAGTATTTCTAAGGAGTCACAAGGATGGATACGCTTAAAGCATTCCAAGTTGCTCCTTCCAGACTGAAATGTGTTTTATTGATCCTGGTGTCCCCCAGAGTTTGATTTAGGGAGAAAGAGCAGCCAAAGGGACTCTGGGGATAGGAAAAAGGCCCTGGGAAGGTTCTTTATGGCGAGTGCCTTCCAGTGGAGGAGGGAAGGGAGAGGTCTGGAAGATCTTCTGTTTCATCTGGGAAATGATTCCATCCCTGGCAGTGTCCAAGGCCAGGCTGGACGGGGTTTGGAGCAGCCTGGGACAGTGGGAGGTGTCCCTGCCCATGGCAGGGGGTGGGATTGGATGGGATGATGTTTAAGGTCTTTTCCAACCCAAACCATTCCATGATTCCATGATTTTGCTCTCAGTGGGATTTCTGTGGCACACAGAGCATTCCCAGTGGTTGTCAAACCCTTCCCCACAGTTTCACAGGGGGTTAGGAACTGTGCACACTCCACGGCACAGAACTGTCCTGTGCCAAAAAATAAGAATGAGCTTCTCCTGTTCACCTGGAGCATTGGACTGTCCCATCCAGAGACCTGCTTTTCAAGAGGCAACTTAAATCATGAAGAACCTTCTCCTTTTCCCTGCTGCCAAGAAGCAGCATCAGAAAAAAAAAAATCCATATTCTAGGAATAAAGCACACGGACAGGCCCTGCTGCTGTCAGCACGGGCTCTGTCTGAGATGTCACATTCTCCTGCTGTGTGACACATTTACCAACAGCCCCAGGTGCCCTTGGCCAGGGTATTTGCAGAGTGGGGGGTGGTTTTGGAGCCCTTGCCACCCTTCCTGCTGAGATGCTGGTGGCACACTCAGCCAGCTGGTCCCTCTCCGCTGCCCTTCCCTCTTTGTGTGACCTCTTCTGGAAAGTTCCCAGCGCCCCTCGGTGAGCGGGGTGACTTCAGCAGGGCTGGGAGATGAATTACATTTCATTAAATGTCACGCTAAAGTGCTCGGGCACTGATGCACAGCCTATTAGGAGCTTGAAGATTTCAGTGTTTTGGTGGGAACGCTTCAGAACTGAGGCGTGTTTTCCTTGGCCAAAGCTGCACCATTAGATGCAGTTTCTCCTGACATTTTCAGAATTGTTTTATGGCTGTTTCCATGGAGGTCCAGAAGGAAATGACTGTTCCAGGAATGCTTCGATAGCATCCAGGGCAACACAAAAGGCTGAGTTATGGAGCTGCACTCTGGCCAGGCTGATGGTGTGATGATTAACAAGTTGTGCTGCCACCAGAGCCCCGAGCTGGGAATGCTGCTGGGAATACCCTTCCTAAGCCCAGCTCCAGTGATTGATCCAGCATCTTCCACTTCAGACATTTCCCTGCATGCCCAATTATCAGATTTTCCTCCTCTCTGTTTCATCAGTCACAGTCATTATTTGCATTGTTTCCCTACCAGCTGCCAGACATCCAGAGATCAAACGATGAAACATCCCCCCCCTTTTTTTTTTATTTTATTTTAAAGAAAGTGACTTTGCTTAAAACTTCCCTAAGAATGAGGATTGTAAATTTATTACCTTCACTTGCTCTGAGGAAGCTGTTAAAGGCATCAGGAAGCAGCCAGATAACCAAGGCCATAAAATACTTTAGAAATTAATGAATGAAAGATGGGCTGAAGCCACAAAGTGTGGGTCTGGTTCTGGTTTTTGAACTTGTGCAGAGTTCACAGATGCTCAGCTTTTATTCCAGAGAGTAAAGCACCAGTGCTCAAGTTTAGAGCAGAACCAAACTTTTCCCCAAGCTCAGCATTATCCCAAATCTTTGGGTTTTGTTCTGCTACATGGCTGAAGTGATTAAGAAATGCTGTGAGCAGGGCACTGCTACAGCTGCTTTTTGTCAAGCATTTCCTGAGACAAGGCTGGAGGAAATATCCCTGGTGCTGCTGCCACCAGAACTGCCTGCCTGAGAGAGCACCCTGAGAGAGAACGGGATCCATCTCTGCTCAAAGGAACCCAGGATCTGGATGGATGAACTCAGGAAGGGGAGTGGATGGAGCACTGCTCGGGCAAAATTATGGATGTAAAAGCAGTGCTCCTCCTTTAGTCCTCCTGAGCTGAGCCCTCCAGGAGCACCTTTCCCAAAAACAGGAGAGAATTTGAGGTCTTACCCAAGTTCTGCTGAATTCAGAGAATTCTCTACTGATTTCACAGAATTGGAGAATCCAAATGATTTGGGTTAGCAGAGACCTTAAAAGCTCATCCAGTGCCACCCCTGCCATGGGGCAGGGACACCTCCCACTGTCCCAGGGGGCTCCAGCCTGGCCTTGGCCACTGCCAGGGATCCAGGGGCAGCCACAGCTCCTCAGGATAACAGTTTTAAACAGATCCTTTGAAATTCAAATCCTTATTTTTCAAACTGGTGCCTCTACTGACACATTTCCTCTGGGCAGGGAGAAATAAAACCTTTGTGCCCCTTCCTACCTCATCACTCAGAAAGAGAAATACCCCGAGGAAAGGAAGGGGGATGAGAGCTCAGGGACATCCCACCCCAAACGTGTTCAATCCATCACACCTTCCCCACATTCCCCTAAAATATGAAAATCTCCTTCGTTGGAATAAAACACTTTTTTGTTTCTTTTCCACCCCATCCCTTAGACATTCACACCAGGATGAAACTCGTTATTCATTTTTCTTCTCCAGTTCCTGTGTCTCCAAACTCTGCTGGCTTTAACTGGGAAGTGTCCACTCCAGAGGCTCCCAGATTCCCTGGGCCCAGCAGAGACAGCCATGGACCACCCACAGCCCACCAGGACAATGAAACCAATCTCTTCATACAACAAATAATGTTCCAGAGCTATCTGATGTATTTTTAGCCTCTTTTAAGGCATTTCAGCAGCTGGGAACAAGGTGGGAAGCCAGAACCGTGGGCCAAGATCCAAAATCCATTGAAGGCATCGGAGCTTTTCCGTGGATTGGCTTTGGAATAGGATTGCTCCAGCTCAGAGCTCCTCCACTAAACTGCTTTTGGGATTATATTCATGGTTTCCTTCACATTTCCTACATGAGCTTTAGAGAATTACACCCAGCAAGCATTCTAGGAAATGAAGCTTCATTCACAGAAAAATCTGTGTAAGAACAAATCCTTAAATGTGCAGAGCAGAGGATGGAGAGGAGAATTATTTTACACTTTATAGTGCTTTGAGCTGTGATTTTATTTCTAGCATCTATCTGAACTGAGATTGTTCCAGAGAGGGAAAAGGGCAGCTCAGCTCCAGCTTTAGATAATAGGTCAGGCTTTCCAAGCACTAGCTGAGACTTGTAAAAATAAAATTAAATACCAGAGGGATCCCTGGCCCTCTCCACTCCTCAAGAATAATTACAGAAATAAAGGACTTGTTATTAAATCACTGAACTTTGGGGTACAAACCTGAGGAAATAAATTTAAAAATAATTCAGTTTAAACTAAAAATCACATTTGTAATGATGCTTGGACTGGGCTGTAATATGAGAGTATTGAGGGTTAAAGGGGATATTGGGAAGGAACTCTGTTCCCTGTGAATGTGAGGAGGGGCTGGGATGGAATTCCCAAACTGGGGTCATCCCTGGAAGTGTCCCAGGCCAGGCTGGACAGGGCCTGGGGCAGCCTGGGACAGTGGGAGGTGTCCCTGCAGTGACACTGGATGGGCTTTAAATCCCTTCAGACCCAAACCAGTCTGGGATTTTCAAACAGCTCATAAAGTGCCTGATGAGCTTTCTGCAATTACTCACATTTGCTTAATTGCCATATCAATGCACAAATCCCACTCTCACAGTGACTGCTCATTATTCCAAGACCTTCCCAGATTTGCACAGAGTCCCAGCATCAACCCCAGCACCGTTTTCCTAAAAGCCAACAATCACTAAAATTTCTGAGGCAATTCATCCCCACCCTGAAAGAGATTTCCAGGCTGCCCACACCAACAGCACAATATTTCATATTTAGGGAAAAAAAATCCTCCTGAACTAAGGGGATGCTTATTTTTCCATCTGAAAAAAAAAAAATAAAATTGCTGTGAGGCTGAATCAAGTGGTCAAATGGTTTAGCAAAAGTTGTTACAAGAAACCACCTCCTCGAGTTAATTCCTTTTTGTGACAGAAGCCACTCTAACACTCCAACAATGAGGTTTTTGGCAGCACACGCTCTGGAAATATCTGTCCATTCTCCTGACAGCTTTCTTCCTGGATTTTTTTCCCTTAAATCCCATGGATGAAGGATTACCAGGATTTATGTAGCTATTTAATACCTCCAGGAAAGAAAAAGCACACGGGACAGGAAGAGAAACAACAGGTATAGAATGGATCTATCATAATTTAAGTTCAACTCGCCAATAAATTTATCCTGACATTGACTGATAAATATTGGGACTATTTGAAGTTGTTTCCTGGATTGTGAAAATTATCCTGCAGCTGCTTCCTCAGGCTGCTCCAAAGTGCTGGATTTTAGGGAGCATGGATGTAGTGCTGGGGGACTTTAAATCACAAGGAGGACAAATCAGAACAACTGACAACAATTCACCTCTTCTGCACTGAGGAATTTTGATTTGGGTTTGCAGAAGTCAGGATTAAATATCACTTGTCTTGCTGGATCTTCATAATCCTGGATAATTTTTAAATTTCTTTTTTTATCGTTTTAAAAGGTAATTCTCTAAATATCTTGTTGATTCGATGTTAAAAGCTAACTCTTCCGATTTGAGTCAACCAGAACTGAGAAAACTCAGCTGTTTCATGCTTCGACTGCAGGACTGGATCCATTCCCCAAGAAGTGCCCTGAACACAGAATGCTCCTTCATCACCGATTTAAATCCCCTCTTTATCCTAATGGGACCCATCCCACTCATCCCTTCCCCTCCCTGCCCTGCAGGAACCCCCCAGGATGTGCTGATCCACCCCAGCTCTGCCTTATCCCGCTGGCCGGGGCGTTCAGCAGCTCCAGCCCGGTGCCAGCAGGAATTCTGGATTCGGGGATCCGCTCTGGAGAGCCGGAGCCTCCGGGGACAGCGGGGTGGGTGTGACCCCCGGGGCTCCCCGCCCCGCCGATAACAGGGCGGGTTTTGTCGGGATGCAGGCACGGCTGCAAGCAGGATTTCTGGAATAGCTCCGCAGACACCCACGGGCAGCTCCTTCCACGCACGAGGGGAGAGGGATGGCAACACACAAAGTCATTTGTTTGGGAAGTTCATCAGGAGAGGATGGAGGCTGGGCCGGCAAAGGCCAGGAAATCCGAGAGGGAGGAGAGAAGAGAGCAAAGAGGGAAGGTGAGGTCTTGGATGCAGCTGAGGAAAGCACATAGGGAGGATGGAGCTGGGCAAAGTGAGGCTGAACAATGAAATTTTGCCC
Source organism: Thryothorus ludovicianus (assembly GCA_013397245.1). Lineage (NCBI taxonomy): Eukaryota > Metazoa > Chordata > Aves > Passeriformes > Certhiidae > Thryothorus > Thryothorus ludovicianus. The sequence continues at coordinate 482,157 of VZTB01008991.1, read as the reverse complement.
TCCTGCAGCATCCCAGCCCTCTTTAACCCCTTCTGGGCTGGCTCTGTGCTACCCAGGGAGCAGAAGGGTTTTCTGAGGAAACTCCTGCCCGCTGATATAAATGGGTGGATAAAGGGGAGAAATCCTCCATGTGCTGTGACAGAACAGTGAGCTCAGCCCTGACAACCCCCCCAGAGGCAAAAAGTGCTTTTTAAGCACTCCAGATGTGAAAAGGCCTTTCCATCTGAGGCTGCAGCAGATGCCATGAGGAATAAATCCCTAGGAAAGCCAGCTCATGGCTCACCCTGGGTTCCATTTCACACTGCTCATGCTGGACAAGTCCCTGGGGAGGGAATGGTTAAACCTGGCCAGGAGGGAAGAGCAGGGAGCTCTGGTGATTCCCTGGCTCCAGCTGAAACCCAGCAAGGGCTGGGGCATGCTGGCTCCAAAGGAGGCCACCCTGTGTCCTTATCACTGATACCTGCTGGAGCCAGGGATCTCCTGGAGAGCAGGAGCACAGCAGGGGATGGAGGCCTTTGGGATATTTTTTGGTTCCTCCAAGCCCCATTAATTCCAGCGTTGTAGATCAGGAGGAGCACAAACCTCCACGTGGCAGCTTTTCTGTCCCTGTATTTATAGATTTTTACAGGTAAGAGATGCTTAAACACTCAGTCCTGTCTAGCAGCAAAGAGAGGAACGCTGGGAAATGTCCCTGGGTGTCCTGTGTGCCTGGAAATGAAAAGAGAGGTGCAATGCTCCAACACTGGGATCAAAGCACAGGGAAGATGGATGCTGGTTTCAATCCCCACAATGGACACGCTGTTCCAGAGGGAGCTGGGGGAGGGAAGGAGCCCCTGTGACAGTCCCTGAGCACTGCCCTTGCAGGACCTGGGCTGGAGCTGCTGACTTTTCATGTCCCTTCAAACCAGCCTTTGATCTGCAGGTCACTCCACATGGCCTGAGATGCTCCACAGTTTGACTCCAAGGTTTTGGAAGATTGGGTTTTGCTGCCTAAAGAGCTCATCTGCTTTTGAATGGTTCTTCTGGCTGAAGCCACTCCACCCTCAGGTGACAATGTGTGATTTTGAACTGAAAACCAAGGAATCAGCCGTGCCTGGCACAGGCATTGTGTGGATTTTTCACTGCTGGGGAGTAAGAGGTTAAATCCCTCTCCATTTTACCACTGGATTTTAACTGAATCCAACACTCCTAGTTAACATTAGAAAAAGGAACAGGCTTGCTGTGCTCTAATAAATTTTTCCTTGGCTCCCTTCTCTTTGGATCTTGGGGAGGGGGAAGAGACAGATTAACTATTTGGGCTGAGTGCTTTTTAAATAGTCACAAAGCTTCCAAAATGCAGGAGCTTGCTGTCCTGACATTCCCAGTGAGGCAGGTCAGACCCTCGGGGTCTCAGGGGCTCACATCAGCCCATCTGCACATCCAAGGATGTCAGAATCTCCTGTAACACCTTGTAAAAAGCCCCAAAACGGTGACATGGTCAGACCTGGCCAGAGGAATGCTTTCCAGTTTGTTTAATCAACAATTGCTGGTTAACCTGGCAACAAGCATGGAGTGAAATCATGTTGAAACTCCAGTGAACCAGTCTGTCTCACTTTCCCCTCTTCTGTTGGGAAATCAGCAACATTTCCACCTACTCCTGCCTCTTCCCTATGCAAAATTATTCCCTCCTGCACTCTTAAAAGTTTATTTCATGTTGCTGCAGCTAAACCAAGCACAGAGTTCCCTATTTTATAGTTAATCCTCGAGGCTACCAAATCCTGCCCCGAGGGTTTCTCCCCCCTGACGCTTGCTCTGTGTTTTCCATTTCTCAGTTTCACCCAGCACTGCCTTGGACCACGTTGAAACAGCTCCTCTCTTCCCTTGGCTTTTGCCTTTCCCACCCAACACCGCCCACTCGGAGGGAGCTGAGCTGGGAGGGGAGAACGCGGCATGTGAAATGACGCCGGGTGGTAACCATTAGCAAAGGCTGAATCAGAATAATTACAAATATCCTTTGAGGTAACACCCCACCCCTGGACATCCCTTCCTGCTCTCCAAGTCCTTGGAGTGCTGGAAAATTGCGTGGCCTTGAGGCTGAAGGACAGATGTTGATTTGGGGGTGGGTATTTTATTCATTTCTTTCTTTCAAATGGGTTTATCAGAGAGACAGATTTGGGAAGTCTTTAGGGTGATTTTAAGGAAAAAGAGAAGGAAAAACACATTTTCTGCAGCAAATTTCAGGATATTTTACATACAGAACCAGGGAATATCCTGAGTTGGAAGTGATCCACAAGGATTACCAAGTCCAACTGCTGGGCCTGCACAGACACCCCAAAATCCCACCCTGGGCACCCCTGGGAGTGGTGTCCAAACAGCCCTGGAGCTGCTCTGGCTGTCCCCATTCCCTGGGGAATCTGGGCACCCCCAGCACCCTCTGGGGGAAGAACCTTTCCCAAAATCCAACCTAAACCCCTCCTGGCCCAGCTCCAGTGTTCCTTTGGGTTTGTTTATTGTTTATATCTATCACTTTATTTATAGTTCCCATTTATTTATAGCACAGTATCACCCCAAAGCATGACAGCATGATGGGAATCTATTAGCTCATGTTTATTCATAGTTCATATGTCTCACTCTGGAGCATGTCTAAAGGCATTAGTAAGACTGCACTATAATCTCCTTTTTCCTTCCTTCCTCCAGAATTTAGCTTGAAAATTTTGGTGTTCTGTGCTGATCACCTAGCTGCTAATCCAATTCCCAAAATCAAGGCCTGGCACCTGACCAAAACACAGCAAAACTACAGGATGTTCAAATGCAAACTGTTTCAGGAGGGGCAAAAATATTAAAAGGTTGGAATTCAAAACTCTCCTGCTCAAGTGGCCAGAAGGGTTCCTACAGAACTCCCAGGGAGAGAAGAGGCTCCATCACAACATTCCACGGAGAAGCAAACACAAAGCTGGACCCACGTTTTCCTCAGCCAGGAATGCAGAGGGTTAAAAACCCACTGGGGCAATAGAAACCTCCACTGCTGGCTTCCCAAATCCCGGTGGGCAAGAGCACAAAAAGCTCTTTCACCTGCTCATTTCTCAACAGAGTCCAATCAAGAGGGACTGCAGAGTGGCACAGGCTTGCTGAGAGAATGGCAGGGGGAGAGGAGAGGTGGCTGAATAATAACATTTAATAGCTTTGAAACTTGAGAGTTGCCTACAAAATAAAGTCCTGCCTGGGAACAATGGTATTCCAGAAGCTCCTCAGCAAATGACTGAATGCATTGTTTAAATCCACGGGACATTTTATTATAAATATGTGGTGGTGGTGGTAACGCAGAGGTTTGAAAAGTCTCCTCAGTGGAGCGATATTGTCGAAATATTTATCTTTCTCTTTTTTTTGTATTTTGATTCCAATGCTATGTTTAGCTGACAAATGAGATTTGAGGTTTTTGACTACAATAATCTGGTGTATTCACCTCAGAGCTTTTCTTTTACAGCTTCCCGAGCCAGCTGGAGCTCTCCCTTTGCAGGATCTGTGAGGGATGGATGGAAAACAAATGCAGAAACCTCTGCAGTTAACAGCCACCTCAGCCACCCTGTCTTTATCAAGACTGTGCATTTTGGGCTATGCCAAGTGCTAATAAAAACAAACGCACACCTCCAGGCTCTCTTTAAATGCAGAGTTTAAGAGCAAAATAAACTGCAGCCACTTATGTTATCTGGGGGGTGTCACACTCTGAAATAAGCAGAAGGAACCTGCAAGGTCTCAGAAGTAAAAGGGCCTAAACTTAATACGACAAAGTGAGATTATTGCTTTACAAGGCTTTGCATCCCTGAGGGTTTCAGCCTCCTGCAGGGCAGCATCCCCACGCTGAGGCTCCCAGGATTCACTCCCCTCTAAATCCTGAAGCTCCTCCAGTCCTGGATCACGTTACGGGGTTGTGTGGTGGAGTTTGGACCGTGCCAAGAAAACGTCTGCAGCTTTCCCTTGACAAATATGGCAATGATCAACCCGAGCGTGATGGGGAGCTCGGCTGTGTTTAAAGCAATCGAACACGTTGCAGCAGCGTGGTGCTCCGGGAAGCCATCCCGGGATCCGGCAGCCTGGAAACGCCGGGAAACGCCCACAAACCTGCCTGGAAATGCCCACAAACCTGCTCCACAGCAGCAGCCTGCACCCCGTGAGTCACCTCCCTGAGCTGCAGGGAATGGATGGCAAGGAAGAACTGAGAGGCTGCTTTCAAAACCTGGCTCCAGCAGTGCAGTTCAGCACTTGGGGCTCTGCTCTGCCGTGAGCATTGCCCAAGCTCAGCTGCGACTCCAGGGCTCCAGAGACTTCCATGTTTTCAGGGATTGCTGCAGGACACCAAAAAGTGACTGTTCTGGTGATAAACCCTGCCAGAGTGATTTCCTCTTTCCAAACATCTCCCTGCAGAAGCCAGGCAGAGCCACAGCCACCAGGCCAGAAGATTCCCTGAGCTGGGGATGAGGATTTGGGTTCAGCTCCTCAAATGCTTCCACTCCAGCCACTCCTGCACAGCAGAAGGATGAACACATTCCCAGAAATCCCCTTCCCAGGCAGCCCCTTGTGTGAGGGGAGCTGTGGCATCATCAGAGATGTGATCAGCTGGGGCTCATTTGCATCACAGAATCCCAGAATTCTTTGGGTTAGAAGAGACTTTAAAATCATCTCCTCCCACTATCCCAGGAATCATTTGATTACAATTCACTCCTGCTTCTTTTTAATATCCAGGACACATTAAAACCACATAAATGCACTCTACAACAGCGAGCAGTGCAACACAATAGCAAAGATAACAACTGGGGAATAATTTGTAGATCAGCGACCACAGAAGCTCTACAAATAACAGCTGCTGTATTTACATGTCAACAGATTGGATATTCCCTGATGATCCAGATAAACAACTCCACATCTCTGGGAAACAAACAGGCACGTGAGAGGCAAAGCAAACAAAACCACAGAAGAGCAAAGGATGCCAAGGGGAGCTCTGAAGGCATTCCCGGGGCTGCCAGAACAGGAATTCCAAAGGGAACTGCAGCGCTGGAGCTGTAACTGCTCCTGCAAATCCATTCACACAGAAATGTCCCAAATCACCCGGGACTTTGCAGGGACAGCAGGGGCCTCTCCCTCAATATTATATAAGAGCAGAGCAGCAAATTATTCTCAGTGGGAAAGTCATTTTTCCCATCACTCAATCCATACTTTTAAAGTTGTGGATTGCAAACCCTGTTGCTACTTCCTTGGACCCTCTCCATCAAATTTTTATGTGGACAGATGCGAGAGCAACAGGATTCCTGAATTCCTGATCCCTCACAGCCTCCCTCTGTGCTACAAGTAGGGTTTGCTGAGGAGTTGTTAAAAATTATCCATTTAAAAATCCAAGGAAAGGTTCCTGTCAATCCTGACAGTGGTTTTAGAAGATGAAGCCAGAGTTGCACCAGGGACAGCCAGGCTGTGTCCTGAGGAACCACAAACCACTTGGACACTTTGATTCTGGACTGGAAAACCTGTAACAGTACAGCCAGATACCTGGACAGGGCTGGAAGGGGTTTTGGACTGTAAAATGGATTATTTTTAACAACTTCTTCAAACCTGTTACTGGAGCTGTGAATTCAGCTGGTGTGTGGCACAAACCTTACTGAAATCAATTCAAAAAGTTTCTTAGAGCAGGCCTCTAAGAAACAGCTTTTAAATTGCTACTGCAGACATATTTAAATCACTTAAACTCTGTTTAATGTTTGAAGTAAATTAAAATAGAGAGGGATGATGTCACTCCAGCATCAAGAGGATGTCTGTGAGATGCTCATCACCTTGGTGGTTTAGCTGACACTCAAGCACAGACCTACAAAAGCCATGAAGACTTGTAGGTTAAGCATCAGCGCTGTTTTAATTTCTCCATCTTGATTCTGCAAATAGATTTTTCTCAACATCTCTTTGTAGATACAGAAGCTCTTTCTGAGGGGAGGCAAAACATAAAAGCACAGCCTGAGAGCTATCAAAGCTGAAGCTGAGCTCTGTGCTGGGGGATCTGACCTGTTCCCTCAGTAACAGACCCAATCAATCTCAGGATGTGCCCCCACAGCTCCATCAGGGCAGGGCTTTATCTCTGCATCAGCCCAGAAGAAAGGCAGAGGCAGCCACAGGAAATACTTTCCCTCTCCCTGATCCATGCGCTGTGCATAGCTGGAATACCAGCACTGATAATACGCTGGACACTCGGGAGTGCCATGTACACTTAATCACTCATTTCCTCCCCGGAGGAAGGATAAGGCCGGGATTTAGCCCTCCTTCCTCGCAGCCCCCAGTGCCACCGCCGGGGGACTGACGGGAGCGTTGCTGCTCCGGCTTCCCGCAGCTCCAGCGGGATTTGGGGATGCTCCGGAATTCTGAGCCCGGCCAAGGCTCTGCTCAGCCAGCTCGTGCAGGGCCTAATTCCCAGTCCCACCTGAGTCCTTGCAGGGCTTGGATAATCAGAGGGAAAAGCACATTTTCCCCTCCAGCCTGGCTGGGGAGACCCACCCCTCTTCCCGCTGCCAGAGGGAATTTTGTTGGGAATCAGGATGTCACTGTCATGTCCTGGTGCACTGCAGTCCCTCAAGGCCCAATGCTCCGATTTATACACTCTAAACACAACTTAAAAGTTTTATTTTTTTCCTCAGAAAGATTTGATTTCTGAAAATCCTCAAGACCTGTTCACTGTCACTTCTGTTACTTAGGGAAGAGGTACAAACTGAGTGGTCTGTGTTTAAAACAACAGACACCTTCCAGCTCTGAATGGAGAAAATACTGACTAAACTGTGTTTACCCATTTTTGTGCCCAGCATAGAAAGTCTGGGCTGCTTCCCTGCCTGGGTTCTGCTGGCACCAACTCACAGGAGATCTATTTCCACTTGCTGGCTCTCTGAAAACCTTGGGAATGGGAATTTAAGTTGGGTCTGGCCACGTACAAATGAACTTTAGACCACTTTAAAATTAGTTCTGCTTTTTTCAGAAGGAACATTTACAGTCAGTGTGCAAACACCATGAGGATGTCTGAAATATCACTTTTAAATTGCAGAACTGTGAATTCCTGAAGCACAAACAGCACAACAACTGCTCTTTCCCTTGGTTTCCAAACCTTTTCCGTGGAGTGACAGGAAAAGTTGGCTGTTCCCCCTGGAGACTTTACACAAGTGTCAGCCCCAGCCAGTGCAGTTTTACAAGACTATAAAGTTAGCAGCCCCTAACACCCAATTAGCAGTTCCCTATATAAAGGAAAACCACTTCCATACCATTGTATTCCCAATAACCTGAGGCTGACTGCATCTTTCCCCCCTCTTGCCTCAACACCAGCATTTTCCTCACAGAAGGGAAGTAAGAAGGATTAACACTCCTAATAACCACTGATGAGATGAAGCAAAGTAAAGCTGCCATATTAAAAAAAAAATTAAAAAATAAAAGTAAGACAAATCGATGTCTGCTTTCAGAGCACACAGTTAAAGCATTTGACACTGAACAACTCAGGGCACTTCCAGCTCATCTCAGAAATATTTGTACAACTTTTTGTCTTCGTTGCTGTCACTTCCGATCAGTCCGTACCTGAGGATCGCTGCTGAAGCCCTGGCCACTGTCTAAACACATTAACAGACAATTCCCGAGCTTGCAGCTCAATGGACGGTGCAGGGAAGGAATGGAGGGTCATTAGCAGGTTTGCAGATGCACCAGAGAGGCGCAGGAAAACCGAGACCCTGCCCCAGGTCACAGTGAGGAATGAGAGAAGTCCCTGTGGTCAGCATTTAATCCAAAAGGACATTTTTCCTCAGCAGCTGAACAGGGGAATGGATGGCTGAGCATGGAATTGGGGCCCAGAGAGGCTGCAGCATCTCCACCTTTGCAGTTTTTACACCCTGGGCCAGGTGAGCCCACTCTGAAGTCAGCCCTGACAGGAGGTCAGGGCTCCTTCCCGCTGACATTTTTCCATGATTTCTGCCTTCTCTGCATCATTCTATTACAGAATCACAGAATCGGGAAATGATTAAGGTTGGAAAAGCCCTCCAAGATCATCCAGTACCAGCTGTGCCTGGTGCCCACCTTGTCCCCACCCCAGAGCACTGAGTGCCACCTCCAGGAATTCCTTGGACACCTTCAGGGATGGGCACTCCAACCCTCCCTGGGAAGTTAAAAGGCCTGAGCACCCTTCCATGGGGAAATTCCTGCTGCTGTCCACCCTGAGCCTGCCCTGGCACAGCCTGAGGCCATTCCCTCTCCTCCTGTCCCTGTTCCCTGGTGCAGATCCCAAATCCTCCCTGGCTGTCCCCTCCTGGCAGGGAATTGTGCAGAGCCAGAAATTCCCCCTGAGCCTCCTTTGCTCCAGGCTAAGGGTGCCCAGGTTAGACAGGAGCCAGGCTGGGGTGGCAGACAGGTCCCTGAGCAATGTGACACTCATGTCACTTGTTAATCCTCCATCATTCTCCCAAAGCAGCACCAAGGTTTGGGCTTGTGCCTGGCACAGGCACAGCTCACAGCCATGGATTTGGGATGTGTGCTCGTGCAAGGAGGTGTTACCCCATCCCACAGATCTCTTCCAGGAGAAAAGCCTTTTCAGCTGAAAGGATCTCCAAAAACCCCTTTCAGCGAGCCCTGCTCTGGCAGTGTGTGGGAACACCAGCTTCCAGAGAGCTCCAGGGCTGACACCCCACACAGCTTTCAACAGCAGCAGCCAGCCAAAACTTCCCGCGGCGAGGGAGAGGGACCCAGCAGCTCTCCCTGCGCCTGGTGCCTCCCTCGGGCTGGCTCGTGTCACCGGGATGTGACAGCTGTGTCACACACACCGCCCCTGACACCCGGCGGCATCGCAGCTCCCCTGGATCCTTTGTGCGCGATCCCGGCGGCACAAAGCTGTCAGGCAGCCGCGTTCCCTGAATCAGCAGCTGGAGGATGTGCCCCTGTCTGCTCCAAAGGGCAGGGCACCCGGCAAATCCCAGCCTGGAAACCCCGGGGAAAGCTGGAGCCCGCGTTTTACCTGCCGGCACCACCTGAGAACCCCCGTGCAAAACAGTCCAAAGGAAAATCACACTCTGTATGAGCAATTCCCTGCCTTGAACTTTCAGACAACAAACAGGTAGGAATACAACATAGCCAATAAAACATTTCACCCAAAAGCAAGATGTAAGTCAGTCATTTTAACTACAAACCTGTCCCAGTGGTACATTTATTTTTTACAAGTTAAAACCAGCCAGACTGGTTTAAAAAGCCAGACTATAAACCTATATCACTTCTTTACAAAAATAACCTAAAATACATTTTTTTTTCCTCATCCATTCACATTTTGAATTTTTTCAAGGTGGAAACACACTCATTTAAATGGTCCTATTTTGTAAAACTAAAATTTGATTATTTATCCTTAGGTGTGGGGATTTTTCCTACCCTTTCTTTCCCCTTGCACTGCTCAGTTGTGGTTTTGCCAGGTTCCCTTTTTCCACACATCTTTCAGCACTAAAATGAGTTTCTTAAGCAGGAGTGAGCCCAGCCCAGCTGGTCCCTGAGGTCTCTCAGGTTTTTGTCACAGAGGAGGCTCCAGGTGCCTTCCCCAGGCACAACCAGAGGAAATCCCTGGAAATAAGGAGGCAGAAATGGGAATTGGTACTCTCAGGGTGACAGCTCTGCCCAGAGCTGCCTCTCACTCACCTGCCCAGGTGAGCCTGGGCTGTGCTGGGAGCCCAGTTTGGGAGCACATCCCAATTTCCCTGCGGCCAAACTCCTTCCCCACTTGGCGAGGGCCCCACGGGCCCCACCCAGCCCTGAAAAGGCCTTCCCAAAGTTAACGAACTTCTGCTGCTTTTCCTTGGCAAATCCAGCCCCAGCTGCGTCACTGCCCAATTACTGAGTCAGCCACCAGCAGGGAAAATCGCCCTGGCTTTGTTGTGACCTCACAGATCCGATGGAAAGTCAGATTTGGCTGCCTGGGAAGTCTATGCGAGATGGAGGGAAGATAAGAAGTCAAGTGGGGAAAATAAAATGAGTTTAATTGGAAGGGGAGTTTGGAAAAGGCTGAATTAAGGGTTTATTTGCAGGCAGGATGACATTCCCAGGAAGGGGGGATAGGCCAGGTGTGAAATACCTGGGAGAGCTCCCCAGCTCTGCACTGTGTGAACTCTGCTGTCCTTCCCTTCCAGGTTGGAGTGTCCATCCCTGCAGGTGTCCAAGGAACACCTGGAGGTGGCACTCAGTGCTCTGGGCTGGGGACAAGGTGGGCATCAGGCACTGCTGGGACTGAATGCTCCTGAAGGGCTTATCCAGCCTTAAATAATTCCAGGATTCTGTGCTCAGATTTCCACAGCCACACTTGTCAACTCCAAATAATTCAGGCCCAGAGGTGACCACACAATCATGGATGTTCTGAGGAAAATCAGGTCCCTTGCTGTTTTAGACCTGAAATTTCCCCTGAGCTCTTTCTTGAGCTTTAGTATTGCAGGACCCTCTATCCTAAACCTCTGTTCCACTGGAGCAACATTGTCCTTGGAACTGTGACAAGTTTTGACTGAGGAGAAGGGAAGGGGGGAAAAAAGTAAAGATATTTTAGCCATTCTGAGAGTTATGAGATGAAATTTGTGCCAGCTTCAAGCACAGTCCATGTGAAGGGTCAGGAAAAGTTCACAGCTTCTTTTCATAGATATAAACCAGAATTAACTTCAAAATTTTACTATGATTTCTGCTCCAAAAGAAAAAGCTTCTGGGAATATCTGGATCAGGCTGATAAAAAGCTACAGCACGGTTCCCATGGCTGCTGAGATTGTTTCAGTGCAGAACCTGCAGAGCTTGTTAACAAAACCTCTTTTAAAAGAAGATGGGCACTGCCACGAGTGTGGGGCTGGAGAGCAGCTCCAAGCAGCACGGATTTTTCCTAGGAATGAACTCCAGGTTGAAAGAAAAGTATTCACAAATTTTAGGATTCTTTGAAATGAAGATTAAACACAAGTCTCAAATAAACACTAGAAGCATCAACCTCCAGGAAATAATGACTGTACATAAAAGCTAAAAAATATTCAAAGGAAAATCAACAGGAGACATCTATTAAAAAACAGTGCAATTCACTCTGAATTCTCCAGTTCATTATAATTTAAAGAAAAAAACAAATATCTTTGGCTATGTGAGCAAATATTAAGGAATTGAACAATGAGAAATAACACAGAACATTTTTCCATGCCCATTTTAAAGCAATAAAGCTTCTCTTCCTCCAGTATCTGTGGGTGAGATTTAACCACGAGCATTATTTCCAACAAAACCAAACCAAACTCTCGAATTTGGTGTTTCTTTGACATATTGCTGACTTGGATATGCAACCCAAACAGAACAGGTAGAGGGATTTGAATTCTGCCTGCACAGAAAGTCGTTCAGGGTGGGTTTATTAAACCAGGAGGGGAAAAAGCAGCTCAGGGGCCACCACATGAATTTCAAAAGCTTTTGCCTTTGACAGAAGTTTAGCCGGGACTGGCATGAGAAATGACCTTTTTCAAAGGCAAAACTTTGAAAAAAACTTTTTCGTTTTGCTTAATAGAAAAGCAAAGCTGGGGAGGAAGGAATTTTTTGGGAGTCTAGACAGGACTCCAAACAAACTTCAAAGAGCAGCCCACTCCCAGAGCAGCTCATCCAGGGAGCAGATGGGCTGAGAGGGGGGAAAAAGCCCTCCAAGGCCTCTCAGACATCCTGGCTACTGCTCCGAGGAGCTGCAGCCCCGGGACACAGCAGATAATATCCTGCTACTTAAGGCTTACAAAAATAACCTCCAAGAGTTATTAATTAATTCCCAGCTGAAGGCAGCGCGGGCAGTGAATCAGAAGAGGCTGCATTTCTCACAATTGGTGCTGCTTTCATTAAATAAAGTTACAAATCTGCAAAAAGCCTCTTAGGGATGTGTCAGGCTCCAAAGGGAAGCTGCTGTCCATGGCAGACACCCTGAGCTGGGTCCAGCCTGGCCCCTCAGCTCCTGCAGGAGACTCCCTCCAGCAGCTCTGCTCTCCAAACCCAGAATTTGAACAAGAGCAGCATTATCACTCCTTTACAACTTGGGAGGGGGAAGCTGATTTACAGCCACCCATAAATCTGGGCTGGTGCAAAATAATCAACCCACATCTCTTGGTTTGGTTTGAACTGGATTTTTTTTTTTTTTTTAAGAAAAAACACATGTTGATTGATGGCAGATTTTTTTTTTCTTTTTTTGCAGGTTCATGTTGATCTTAATGAATTGTTTATGTAAAAACAAAAGCTTCATACCATTGTGAATCCTCTTTCAGATGGCTTCAGGGGAAGAGTCATTATTTCAGCTGAAATGACCTTTCATTTCAAACTGTTGAATACAATTGAAAACTTAAAACAGTCAGAACCCAGCAAGATGGTTTGGTTTTCTCTAATAAAATACTCTGAGTCAAAGTGAATCTTTTTTTCCAGTGTTTTAACAATTATTTTTACATTTTCCATTGGTTCCACGCTCTAAGTTTTACATCTCAAATAAAGCTACCAGATGCCAGCTCTCAGCTGTGTGCTTTGCTCAAAGAACAAGAAGAGGGATGCAAGTTGAGATCCAAACCCCAAACTGCACAAGTGATTTGTTATTGTAGCTGCATCCCAGCACAGCATCCTTTGGCTGAGCCACCGCAGGGAACAAACTGGGCTGGAGGGAGCAGCCTGGAGAGAGTCATGGGATTCCAGAATGGGCTGGAAGGGACCTTAAATCCAATCCCATCCCACCCCTGCCATGGCAGGGACAGCTCCCACTGCCCCAGGCTGCTCCAACCTGGCCTTGGACATTGCCAGGGATCCAGGGGCAGCCACAGCTGCTCTGGGCACCCTGTGCCAGGGCCTGCCCTCCCTCCCAGGGAACAATTCCTGCCCAAAATCCCATCCAGCCCTGCCCTCTTCCATTGCCCCTTGTCCTGGTACATCTGCCCATCTAAACATACCCTGTGCTGGAACTGACTGGGGACGGAAACTTCAGCACCTGAGGAACACTCGGGCCCATCGGATGGTTTTGTGTGATGACTCCTGAGCCACATCCACCATATCTCTGGAGTTTCTTTCCCTTTGTGCTCACCCTGGAGTGTGTCCAGGGAAGGGAATGGAGCTGGGAAGGGGCTGAAGCCCCAGGAAAGACTGAGGGAGCTGGGAAGGGGCTGGAGAATCCCTGAGGGAGCCGGGAAGGGGCTGGAGAATCCCTGAGGGAGCTGGGAAGGGGCTGGAGAATCCCTGAGGGAGCTGGGAA
>VZTB01008991.1:455324-468436 GCA_013397245.1 Thryothorus ludovicianus | reverse complement strand
CTTCCGGGGGGGATTTGGGATCTGCTCCCAGGGAACAGGGACAGGAGGAGAGGGAACGGCTTCAGGTGGGCCAAGGGTGGCTCAGGTTGGATATTTGGGAAAATTTCTCCATGGAAAGGACTGCCCAGCCCTTGCACAGCTGCCCAGGGCAGTGATGGAGTCACATCCCTGGAGGGATCTACAAGCCCTGTGGATGTGGCACTTGGGACACGGATTAATGATCACAATGCTGCTGGTTGATGGTTGGACTTGATGAACTTAAAGGTATTTTCCAACCTTAACAATTCTGTGATTACATCTATTAATATAGATATATTATTATATAGATCCCAGGGATCTGCCCTCGGAGCTCCTGAGAATAGCAGGATTTTGGGGGATCTGTCACAACCCAGCAAACTCCTCACTGCTTTGTGTGATGAACATGGCAGTAATCTGGGGGTCCTTTCTGTTTAGTTGGGGCAGGAAAAGGATAAAACCAGATCTGGCAATCTCTGATCTAGGAGGTAAATTTGAGCACAAATTGGGTAAGGGTAAGGGGCAGCTGCACCCCTGCCACATCCCCTTTTCACAACCTTGGATTTACCTGCACATTCCAAAGAAATCACAGGGAATTCCAGGATTTATTTACCTTTTAAATCAGAGACCGGACAAATCATTTTCTCCTGTGCCAGACAGGATTTTTTTTTTGAAGGAATACCCAATATTTCATTATATTTTGCAAATAACTCAACTCCCAAGGCTCTGCAGTGGCTGAAGACCTGCCCACTCATGGTGTTTATTTGCATCACAAATAAAAGCACCTTCTAGTGGTGGAATCCTGTTAAAAATAAACAGTCTGGGAAAACTTGGCTTTTCAAACTGTCTTGTACATTTGGTTCATTATTGTCCTTCCCCAGCTCTTATCCAAACAGTCCTGACAGCTTGTTTATGGAGAGCTCTGCAGAGCTCTGCCTACCCTCAGAGTGCTGGGGACAGAACCTCGGGGAAGCTCTCACTGTGCCCTGACCTTACAAATAATACCAAAAGGAAAAATAAATAACTAAAACAAACTCACAAGAGTAAACTGTTTAATTTGTGGACAACACTGGGAACCATTCTCCGGGGCCTCACTGGCAATTAATCGGAATTTCTACCTGAAATGCTACATGTGACATCTTTTAATTTGACATTATAGCACCAAATATATCAGGAAATATAAAATTCACCATTAAAACCTTCTGTTTGTGGGATTTTTAGGTAGAAGTCATGATTCCTTCTGCTGAAATCCCATTAAAGCAGCGATATAAATGTTCCTGTATTCAGTGCAGCACTGAAGTCCCACATTTTAATGTTCTGTATAACAGTCTATATATATTTGTGTAACAACGTACACATGTTGTTTTCTAGACAGCTAAACTCTTTTTTTTTTTAATGAAGTTTGATTCTGGGAAACTGCTCAGTCCATTTTTATCCACGATAGATTAAAAGCACAAGTTGCAGCAGTTCAGCTTTGTTAAGCACTGCTCCATTAACATCCTCAGGTTTCCCCAGGAAAGCTGAAGATGAAAGGCAGCTCCATTTCCAGGCCTTTTCCCAAAGGAAATGCTCAGTGCCACGTGGAGCTGTTTCAGGAAAATATGGAATTAAGAGAACCCCAAAGTCACTTTGGATGTGTCATCAGTCATCCGCAGGAACTGGGATTCACTGGCAGCTCTGGGCTAGACTCAGCAAAATTCCCAAAATCCCATGGCAGCTCCTCCAAGGCGTTATTCCTCAGGGAAAGCTCACCTGGACACTTCCTTTAACAACACTTTTAAACACAGGTGTAAACACAGAGGGAAATCCTCTCCTTGTTGGAATTCCTCTATAATTCCTACTGAGCATAGCATGGAAACATGATTATTAAAAATAATAAGTAAAACCAGCTTTTTAAAGACAATTTCGGGGCTTTTCAAGAACTCCACATAAAATGGAGCCTTTGAAATGGGATCAGAATTTCTAGCTAAAGCACCATGATAACGAGCACACGCCAAGACGTGGAAATTCTGCACAGAATCCACATGAAATCCAGAGTTAGAGCACAGCTGCAGGACTCCAAGAACTGCACCAGCCAGACAATTCCAGAGCTAAAACCGTGCCATGAATTCCCCAGGAATGTGCTCCACCTTTGCTTCCTGCCTGCCACCCAGCACTGACCTCGCCCTCATCCCTGTGACAGCAAAGCTCCTAAACTCCCTGAGGATGCAACCCAGGGCATCACCTGAAAATCACGGAATTGCAGAGGGGATGCTGCAGCTGGAATTGATTTTGCAGCCCTGTGAACAAGCAGGGGAGCTTTGAAAAAAATCCAGGTCCGTTTCCCAGTCTGCGATGGTTTTGTTGAGCTCAAACAAGCTCAACCTTTCTTAGGCCTTTAAATTTTAAAACCTGGTAAAGTGAATGTGATCCCAAACCTGCTCGTGGGGAGGAATGCTGGAAAAGAAGCAGGTAGAGAAGTGTTTTTGCCTTGTTGGACATGGATCAGCTGTGCCCTTGTATTATTTAGATCCAGGGAAAAAGAAGTTGAGCTCAGCTGGGCTTCAAAGTTTTGCTGCATCTTCTGCACAGAAAAATCGTGATAAGGAAAAAAAAAGGATGAAGAGCCAGGGATTATTCCTGCTCCTGGGCTGTTCCCTCTCTCAGTGTGAGGCACACAGGGTCAGGCAGTGACCCGTGACTCCTTGGAGGTGACTCCTTGGAGCTGGCTCCTTCCTGAGGCTGCTCCTCAGGGACAGCAGGAACCTGGAAAATCCCTCCTGGCCCAGCTGGATGAGCAGGGATCTCCTCCCAGGTTGTATTTAGCCCAAAATCCTGAACTGCAAACCTGGTTTAGGGATTTTTTTCTTTACTTGCAGTCTGTCAGACTGATGAATATTTTGGGAGTCTCAAATCCAGCACCTGCCTGGCTGCTGGGACCTGCAGGAGTCCCAAATCCTGAGGGAATGTTTGCAGAAAAGCAGGGATGCCCTGTGGCTCCATGGAGGAGACAACAGCTCAGCCTCGAGTTATTTTCCCTGCCCAAATTATCCAAAAGGCCATGCAGTGAGGAGTGCCTGGAAAACCTTTCCTGAAAATAACCCAATTTTTTGTGCTCCCCATGCCCAGGTTGCTTCTGGGGCCACCACTGCCAGCATTTCCCATTCCCACCTTTCCTTTTTCCTGATCATAAGCAATAAATCTAAAATTCCAGGGTTAAAAATTAACCTGGAAGCACTGGGACTTCTCTTCCAGGACACATTTGGAAGCACATGACGGATCCTCACCAACTGCTCTGCTAAATTTAGTAGCACCACAAAAATTTATGTTCACCACTCGCCTCCATGTCAAAAGTTGTCCCAATCTTGCAGATTTTTCCCATCTTCGTCTGAAATTTTCTTTTCACGAGGTGCCAAACAAAGCAATATTTACTCTGTTGCTAACACAGGAAGCATTGTTATCCAACAAGCCAAAGAAGCTGACTGCACTTATGTTTTTTGGCTGAAGCACACCAAGTTTAATTGCTGAAATACCCTTAAAATTTGATAAAAAGGAAAAATAACATTCTGTATTGCTAGAGGAATTTCAAAGCATAAAAAAAGGGCTGTAAAATAACATGAGAGGCTCAATTTCAGAAGTGTCTTTCAAAAAATGTAACCCCAAATGTCAACTCTGGTGAGCCCTGCCATTAATCAGCTTATGCCACTGCTTTCCATCAGTTGTAAGATCTAATACTCTGAGTAGGGACTGAGTAGGGCACTTCTCCCTCAGAGACAGGGAAATCACTGCCTGCAGAAAATTCTGTATTTCCTTTAGGCACTAAATGGTTCCTACAACGCTGCAGCTGGCAGAATATAAAAGGACAATTTTGGTAACTAAAAGCTGGTGCCACCAAATGCCACCTTCACAGGCCCTTTCATTTGTCATTTACAGCCTGAAATGTTTTTGAGCCACCTTCCCCAACTGGGTCCTGATTCTCAGTTATGGAAAGTATGAAATAAATAAATAAAGCCCTACATCTGGAATAAATATCAATCAACAAGCTTTAAAAAAAAAAAAAACAAAAACCAAAACAACAAAACTTTTTCAAGAGGCATTTGTATCAAGCTTTTAAATTCTCACTTGGTAGGAGAGGAACACACAGAGTGAAGCAATGCAATAAAAATGTCTGGGCCCAGATATGGGATTTAAGGGTTAAGGGTACAACCTGTTGATTGCTTTCCCTCACCTAAAACATATGGATTTGCACTTCAGGGCAATCCTGCACACCACTGGAATTCCTGGGGAGGTCACTGGAAGGCAGAATGTGCCTGAACCTGGCCTGCACAACCTGCTGCTCCAGGGAGCAAAGATTTCCCAGCCCCACAGCCCTGCTAAAATCCCAGCCTGTGCCAGAAATGAACAGGATTCATCTCCCAGCAAAGGACTGGGCAGTGACTGGTTTATAAGCATAAAAACCAGCCAAATATCTTATTTTACCATTGGTTTCCAACATCTTTTCAATGAACAATAATGAAAGGGTTTCTAAAATGCAATCAGACCAGGAATAATCAATATGAAAAGACCCAGACTGTTCAATGCTCCAAAGCATCCTTCCCACCCAAGTGAGCTCGTTCCAAGTGCAGAATTCCCTTTAATTCTCTCCAAATATGTATTGGGAAGAACAGGAAGGAACAAAAAGAAGCTCTTAGTAATAAAGTATAAAAGTGGAGTCAAAAAACTCCAGAAAACAAATCTGAAGGAAGTTACCAGACAAGTATGAGAAGGTTTGAACACTCTCCTTTCTCACATCAGAAGTTGCCAGGTGCATTATAAATAAAATTATCCTTTTTCTCTTGGACATTTCTGCCCAAAGTGTGACCCTGAGGACCTCATGGAAGTGACAGGACACCAGTTTGTGCAACTGGGAGAGCTGGGAACAGCCCAGTTGGGGTCTGGCTGGGAACTCCTCTGCCCAGGAACAGCCAAGGGCTTGGACCAGTGCCACCACAGAGCCAGGACCCCCGGGGGAACTGGTGCCAAACTGGTGCTGAATTCCTGCACCCTCACACCTGGGGCAGGGCAGGAACCACTGATGCTGCATTTTACCCCTTGGGTGATACAAAACAAAGCATGTGGGGGCAGAAATTATTGATGTTCTGCTTCTGTACTGATGGAGAAATGGAAAATCCCATTTTTGTAACTTCAAATTCACATTCTTGCTTTTTTTTTTTTCCCTGTAATATTACAGCATGGCTAAAGCTAAATATTGTAACACAGCAAAATAAGGTGGATAAAGAAAGACAAGCAAAGGAATTTTACCACTGGGATTGAATTGAAGTTTGCTGGCAACACTCTCAAGTGCAGCATGATGGAAAAATGTCTGGATTTAATTGGTGAGCATGCTGATACAATTGTCCCCAGAATTAAACCTCATCTGTACTAATTAATTAACACCTGAAAGCAGGACTGGTGCCACCCCAAAGCCACGCTGCTGGGTGTAATCCATGGAAACTGCTGGAAAGGATTCCCAGACACTGCAAAGGATTTCCAGTGCTCTACCAAAATATGGGGATTTTAGGGCAGAAATTCTTATGGCTTCTAATTAAAACACACCCCTCCTTGTTCCTTGATAAGCAGGAACATGAGCAGTTTCTGTGGGGAATGTTTTGGTGAATTTGAGGGATTTGTGGAAGGAAAAGCCAAACCAAGCAGGTGTGACAGAAAAGAAACGCCTGTGTCATTATTCCATGGGAGCTCTGACTGGAATGAACCAGCAATGAAAGATAAACTTACAAAAACCAGACACAGAAATACATTTTTCCCATGCAGCCACCAAAGGGTCTCTTGAAAGGGAGTAATATTTACCTTCAAAAAAAAAAACCAAAACCACATTTCAATGTGGATATGAAAGCTAATTTGCACAAGCAAGCTAAATTCAGCACTTAAATTCACCTCTCACGTTCCTCTGTGCTGGTCTCCACACTGGATGATGTGGTGACAGACATGGAGGAGTGAAATCAGAGCCCTATCTCCTGAAAATTGCCAAAAAAAGTGATTTCTCACCAGATGGGACCTGTAAGAGCCCTGAAGTGTTTCAGCCCTCTCCCCCTTGCTTGCTTTTCCCCGTGCCCAGTGTGACACAGCTAAAATCCCCCAGCTCAGCACTTCCACAGTGATCCTTAGCCAACGGGGTTTTATCTCCACTCTGACATGAAATTAAAAACTACGGTAATAACACCACCTATCAAGATTATCTATTAAAAAATTTTAAAAAATAGATGTGTATTTAAGGTTGTTGAATGTTGGTTCTGGCCAAGCCTTAAAGCAGAACTCACGTCTGGAAGTTTTATCTGAGAATTTCTGCCCCAATAACACAAAGCATTAAAAGCCTGAGCTAACCATTCTGAAGATCATCTCCACATTTCACCATTTTCTACATCTTTAAGCAGAAGTTTTGATGTTTTAACCCTTTCCCAAAAGCAAATTATCCTCCTTGACTCCTCTTCAACTGGGCTCTTGTGCCAAGGACCCAACTGGCACAAATCTTTCCCCCAAGAGCATTCAATGCCCAAAATGAAGTGGGAAAGAGAAGTTTTTCCAGCCCAGTTGTCCCTTTCCCAGGAGGATTGGACGTGTTCCACTGAGGGAATCAGAGCCCCACAGCATGGTGGGAGTGTGTTTCCCAAAAAAATGAGTGTTTTCCAGTGAGAAAAGCACGCAGCCATCCCACTGTTTATTCCAAACCTCCAAAATTAATCATTTCTAGCATTACTTTATCTAAATCTGTGCTCAAGGAATCTGCTATTTATCATGCTATGATCTCACTGCTGCCAGTTTCATCACAAGAGACTTCAGTGAAGTTTATTTCTCCACAGAAAAATGAATATTTTTTAAAAAGGGGATATAGGAAAGGGCAGTAATGAAAATGTTGTCTACAGCAAGATTAGCTGGCAAGATCCATTTTTGAGGTCAGTGGTATCACTGTTACACATGAATTTATATCCTTTGGTGATTTGTTGGATTGCAGTGTTTACCTCTCCTCTTGGAAGCTGGACAATCATTACAAACTGGATTTGGAGACAGCCTTGTAGGTTTTATGTCATATATTTCTCCAAAGTTAAATCGTCTGAATTTTTTTTCTAGCTGGAAAAATGAGAGAAGTGCAAAGATCTTTGTGCTTAACCCTTCACTTTTACTGGGATGTGCAGCCCAGAGCTCACTTAATGCAAAGCCCCTATTTATTATTACCCTAAAACTCAGACATTCCCTAATTGTGGAGGACAAACCCACCAGTGATTAAGAGCAGAGGAGGAAAACGAGGCGTCAGCCTGAGCTTTTCTCCCTGGATGTGCTCATTTAGTCATCTTTTCCTGCTCCTTATTTTTCATGGCAAGCTCGGAATTTTCACCTGGGGTCCATCAAAGCTGTGTGTACAAAGGGAGAGGGAAGATGATGAGGTTACTCTGCCTCCTGCTCCGGAGGCAGCTTTGGGGTGGTCTGTTTAGATCCAAGAAATTTCTTAAAGGCACCAGCGCTGACTCCTCCCGGCAGAGCCGGGATGCAAAAGCTGGAGCGGGGCTGGGAATGGAGGAATTCCTGCCCAGGGCAAGGCTGAGCTTAGGCAGCAGCCCAAGGAAGCTTTTCAGGCTGCGTTGGAGCTTTCCAGGCTGTGCCTGTGCTGGGGTAAACACAGGACCCCAGGCTCCGCGCTTGTCAATCCAGCGCCTTTAACGAGCGAGGAGCCGGGCTTGTGAAAGCAGGAAAAACGCACATTTCCATCACTCCTTATAAAAGAGCAAGAACATGTCAAACATGGAGGTAGAAGTCATATTTCACCAGGGCTCAGGCCCAAAGTCGCTCTCCCCCTGCACCTGCAGGGTGAGGAACATGTGCTGGACTGCTCTGTGCTGGCTCAGTGCTCAACATTTGAACTGGACCCGCTCCAGCTTCTGAATAAATATCTCTTTGCGGGGAGAGGGAATTGCATTCCTTACTCCAAACACGGTTTTTCTTCTCTGAAATTCTGAAAGAAACGTGGACTTGTGAAACACTGGGAACTGAAATCCTCTCTGCCTCCAGCCTGGGCAAAGAGCCCTCCCTGCTCCTTGGGCACCGCATCGGTGACCCCCGGCGCGGCCTCGGGGCCAGCCCGGCTGGGAGGGCTGCACTCAGAACGGGGGTCCTGGGGCTCTCTTCCTAAGGAAGGCTGACTTCCAACAGGGGCACTTTTGGGAATGATATGAGGGGAATGAATTCACAGGGATATGAGAGCCCTTTTGGATCAAGGCCTGTGCATTCCCCCATCCCTGGAAGCGTCCCAGGTCAGGTTGGACAAGGCTCGGAGCAACCCTGGATGGTGGAAGGAGTCCCTGGGGTGGGACTGGATGGGCTTTACGGGTCCTTCCAACCCAGATCATTCCAAGATTCTGTGATTGTACCCCAAAATCAGGATCAATTGGTTCCACGCAGAAGCAACAACAGATACTGGGAAAAGGGAGGTGGCTGGGGAGAAGCAGCTGCTGCTGGAAGTCCCCTCAGATGGTCACCCTGTCACATCAGATGTGCCCATAAACTTTGTTTGTTCCTGTACAAGTGTGGTAGAATTGAGATTGGGAATAGTAAGAGCAACTTCAAATTCTCTGCAAACTCTTTACCATCCACATTTTAGGTGTATTGTATAAAGAACCCAAGAATTACCATATTAGAGAACAAAGAGAGCTCTGGAAAAGCATAATGAAGGAAGCTGAACAGAAAAGAAGAAAGGAACAGATGTTAGATTATCCTTAAACAGAGTTACCAGTTTATTTTCCCACTGATTTGAATATCCAAAATACACATTTTTTGCCAAGGCAAACAGGTGATTAAAATACATTAAAAATCCCAGGGAGCAAAGGGCCACACTTGCACTTTCCTGACGTTTGTCAGCCATTCCTCAAGTGTCAGCACACGCAGAGCAGAGCAACAATAATATTAATTTTACAAAGGCTGACTGTTTAATTGCAATTAACTGTGGCCTCACAAAAGGCAAGCTGCACTCTGGAGTGCACATAAGCCTCATTTATCCTGCAAGGACAGCGAGATGAAGCTGGCATGAAATATTAAGATCACAATTGCTGTTGGCAGACCTTCTGACGGGAAGCTGCTGGCTCGGATGAGCACGGATTACACAAAGGAGCAACGGGGGAAAACACAGCCGTGAATCAGCCCACAAAATGTCCTTTCACTGAGGAGCATGGGGAACGGGTGGGCTGCTGGCAGCAGGGATGGACAGGATGCTGGGGATGGCTGGAATGCCAGGGAGTGCCAGGATAACTCTGGAGGATGTGGCTCAGCACAGTCTCCTTTACTGCAGGCACTGCTGATGAACTGAACCAGTGCCATCGTCGAGCTAATTAAGGTTCCTGCCCAAACTTCTCCTGCTGGAAAGCCATCCCAGTGCCTCACAGCTCTTCCACTTGCAAAACATCAACTCAAAGCTGCTGCTGGCCAGTTTAGACAAATTTCACTTTGCATCAGCAGTACCGTGTGCCTGGGTTGCATTCCCTGCCTCCCTGGTGTTTCTGAGGATGAACGCTGTGCTCGCAGAGCAGGAACATTCCCCCGGCCTGACTGAACAAGCCCAACCTGCAGCCTCACCAAGGAGCCTGGTGGATCAGTGGTGGTCTCCAGAACCAGAAACCACGGCCGTGCAGAGATTTCCAAAGGTCTTTCCAGAACCTTTTCCCTCCCTTGCTGCACTGTTTCAATATCAGATCCCTGATACACCCCGGGACATCATTTTCCCGTTCATCTGCCTGCCCACAGAGATGATTCCCAGCTGCTTGGTTGCTCCACTCCAATTTCCCTTCCTTTTTCCATGCTCTCCATGAGTGCCAAATTGGAAAAAGCACAGAGGACAGAATCTTGCTTTAGAGAAATCCAGCAAACATTCCTACCTACCTGGGGCAAAAAGCAAAAACGAGAAGGGTTCTTAGGAACTATGAAGAATAAAAAGCTTCTTTCAGAGGGCCAGAACTGAGGCTGCACCAATAAATTCCATCAGGAATCACCAACTCCCATGGTGGGCACAAGTGGGAATTAGAGCTTGGTTTTGAGGAGAGAAAGATCAGGCTGGGGAGCTAGAAGAGCATGAAAGGAAGAGAGGGATCCCACTGCTAAAGGAGAACGTGTGAGATGGGCTGGACAGGACACAACGGCCACACATGAAGAGAAATAACCAGGATCGTAATGTTGGAAAAGGAGCTCTGCAGCCCTGGGGAGTCTGTCTGTCCCAAAAACGAGCACACACATTCTCTGTCAGGAGCTTCCTGGCTGAAGAGCCAGCAAAGTCCCTGGGAAGGTGGGAGCATCCCTGTGGAATGAGCTGCTCCAAGAAATACTGCAAGGACGTGTCTGTGTGTTTTGCTAAGAGTGCAGCTGTTGTGCAATGTGTTTATCCAACAACTGCAAACAATCAGGAGGTCTTGGCACAGGAGGTTACAGAGGTTTGCAAAGGTAGTGGTTTGCCCTGGATCCTCGGGGTTTTTTGGTTTTGGGGTTGGTTTTGTTTTGCTCTCCTCACTTCGGGTGCAATTTCTTGGTCTAATGACAGCTGGTGACAGGCAGTGCTGCCAACACACCTTCCAAGTGAGGATGCATCTTCTCTATCACATTTGATGGGACTACATTCCTTTACATGGAATTTGATGATGTGATTAGGGCCTAATTTCTATTCCTGGTGTGCTGCAGTAAAGTTAATTTCTCTGAAATTTGTCCTGACTGTTGTGGGAAGCAGGTTTTCCCCACATTGCAGGTGACTGAATTTATTCTCTGTTGTAGGAAAGATGTATTTAATACCCTCCTGAACATTTGCTATGGAAAACAAACCAGAAATCCCAAAAACTAAACAGCAACAGTGGCACAAAGGAAGAAAAAAACCCAGGTGATTGAACTGCTACCAAAGCAAGGCTTTAATCAACAGAATTAATTTGTTTGAAAAGGAAAAAAATCCTTGGATTTTAGAAACGCTGACCAGAAATTCTTTCAGAGAGCGAGTTTCCACTGGAGAATGCCAAAGCTGCACAATCCAAACATTACCTGGAGAGAGTTCAGCACTGACACGTTTGCTGCAGACCCTCCCTGCTGACTCCAATCCCCAACAGCAGCACTGTGGGGGGACTGGGATTTGGGGGGACTGGGATTTGGGGGGACTGGGATTTGCGGGGACTGGGATTTGGGGGGACTGGGATTTGGCCCTGATCTTGCTCAGAGGCTCCAGTTTTCAGAGGGCCCCTCCAGAGCTGATTCAGGGGTGTTGGGAAGCAGGGCTCTGGCTCCCCATCCGGAGCTGCTCCAGAGCCTCCAAGCCTGGCTCAGCCAGACACTTTGGAGCCGTGGCTCCTGAGATTCCCGGTTTCCTGGCTTCCCTTCAGCCCACCTGGCAGATTAAAGGGCAGCCCAGAGCTGGGAAGCCTCGTTCCCAGGACTGGGAGGGTCGGGGGGAGCCCCAGCTCTGCCCATGGCTCCGAGTGAGGGCCCCGTTCCCTTTACAGGGAATTTCACAGCTTTGGCTTCCCCTGCAACCCCCAAGAACCCCACAGCTCTGCAGGGCTCGAGCCCTCCCTCAGTGGAAATCAGAGTTCCCTGCACAATTCACATTTAAATCCTTTAAAAACACAAACAGGTTAACCCCCAGGGAGAGCAGGAGCCGGCAGTTCCCACTTTTGGGGGTTACAGAGATTCCCTGCCTGCATTTGTGCCCCTGCAGGTTTCCAGCAATGCTGTGCTGCCCTGGGAGCAACAATTCCCACCGGGGCTCTCCAAAGTGGAAAAAGATCCAGGAGACAAAAATAGCAGATGTGGTTTTACAGCTAACATAGGTTTGTATGAAACAAAGAATGGAATTAAGAATAGTTTCTCCTTTGAAATGAAACAAAACTTCAAAACAAGAAAGTAGCCCTGAAGTAACTTTAAAACTTTATCCCACAAAGCTTTCAGATCAAGCCTGAGGTCTCCTCTCCAGATGGATGCCCCATTAAAGCAGTTGAACTGGAGGCCTACAGCTCCATCAAGAGATCTCACCCTGATTTTGTTTTAAGTCACCAGCCAGAGCCCTGTGCAGGTCCTTTGAAGCCAATGGATGCAGATGGGCTTTAACAAGATTCCCTTCAAAAGGACAGGACCCATCAACTGTCCCTTGGAATACTGAAAGAAAAACACAGGTGCTCCTGTGGCCCCAGGAAGAGGAAATACCACACTGATTAAAACTTGAACCACACTGGCCAGGACAGACCTGAACCTCCTCCCGCCCTCCCCTCCCCAGTTCTTCCAGTCTGATGAACAGGAAAATGGGAACACATCATTTGCAGCTGAGCTCAGGATCTGCACATGTAATTCAATAACTCCTAATGAGAGCCAGGGAGAGCTGGGCTGGCCCAGAGGGATGGGCTCTCTGACAGTGGGGCATCTACAAAAATCACAACTCTCCATTTCATGTCAGAAAAAAACCACCTTAATTATAACATTAAAACATCACCGTGCTTAAAACATCACCCAGATGGCCCAAGACACTGTTCCTTTTTTTCCCTAGAAGCTCTTCCAAAATACCCTTCCCAAACTCCTTTCTCTTCCAGTGAGTGAGATTTCATCCTGTTCCCTCTGTCCTTTTCCTTTCCCTACCCAGGCTCCATTTTTTGCAGAGAGGCTGAAACACACCCTTGAGCACTTCAGAGCTCCACACCCTGGCTTACATTAAAAAAGAAAAACGACTTTAAAAATCCCAGCTCACTGTTTCCACAGGTCTCTCCTGACTGGGAGCTGCTGGGAGCAAGCTGGGAGAGCCAGGCACTGCCTCAGCCCCCCAGGTCTGGAGCTCTGACCTGCTGGGAAAGCCAGGGAGAGACAGGGAGCATCCTCTGGGAGCTGAGTCAGATCTGCTTTTCCTGCTGCAGCAATGCCTTTTGGAACAGCAGGAGAAGCTCTGGAGCAGAGGGAGAAGCCCTGGAGCAGCAGGGGGAGAAGCCCTGGAGCAGAGCGAGAAGCCCTGGAGCAGAGCGAGAAGCCCTGGAGCAGAGCGAGAAGCCCTGGAGCAGGGGGAGAAGCCCTGGAGCAGGGGGAGAAGCCCTGGAGCAGGGGGAGAAGCCCTGGAGCAGGGGGAG